>CAUYON010126267.1:0-14502 GCA_963573935.1 Arctocebus calabarensis
TTTTTTGAGACAGAGCCTCAAGCTGTCGCCCTGGGTAGAGTGCCGTGGCATCACAGCTCATAGCAACCTCCAATTCCTGGGCTCAAGCGAGTCTCTTGCCTCTGCCTCCCAAGTAGCTGGGACTACAGGCGCCCGCCACAAGGCCCGGCCATTTTTTTGGTTGCAGCCGTCATTGTTGTTTGGCGGGCCCGGGGGCTGGATTCGAACCCGCCAGCTCAGGTGTACGTGGCTGGCGCCTTAGCCCGTTGAGCCACAGGCGCCGAGCCAGAATTATAAATTTTATAAAGCTTGCTTCCTTTTTTGATTTCTAAATGATCTGCAAAGAAGAAACAAATGATAGGGCGGAGCAGTGGCTCACCCCTGTAATCCTAGCAGTCTGGGAGGCAGAGGCAGGTAGATTGCTTAATCTCAGACTAGTCTGAGCAAGAGCAAGACCCTATCTCTAAAAATAGCCCAGCGCTGTGGCAAGCGCCTGTAGTCCCAGGTACTCGGGAGGCTGAGGCAAGAGGATCCCTTTAGCCCAAGAGTCTGAGGTTGCTGTGAACTGTGATGCCATAGCACTCAACCCCCGGGCACCTGAAAAAAAAAGCAAATGGTTTTATCTTTCTGCCAATGAGGCAAAAAGGGGCTTACAAATTAATTCAAAATATGTCAAATGATATGGAAGAGTGCCCAGCCAGATGAGCTACACTATATTAGGAGGGAAAATAAAAAGTAAACTTTATATTGTACGTATCATGTAATAATTTAAAAGTTCTCTTTTATAAATTGACAAAAATATCTGAAAATGGTAAGGAGAAAAAAAGCCTTTACAATTTCTATATCTGAGAATTTGTTTTTTCTTCTATTGTTGTTATTATTTCTCATTAGAATTTCCTGAGGTTTTTTTAGGGCCCTAAAACTGATAAATTATTGTTATTATTATTTTTTTTTTTTTTTGAGACAGAGCCTCAAGCTTTCACCCTGGATAGAGTGCTGTGACATCACAGCTCACAACAACCTTCAATTCCTGGGATCAAGCGAGTCTCCTGCCTCCACCTCCCAAGTAGCTGGGACTACAGGCGCCCGCCACAACACCCGGCCATTTTTTGGTTGCAGCCATCATTGTTGTTTGGCGGGCCCAGGCTGGATTCGAACCCGCCAGCTTAAGTGTACGTGGCTGGCACCTTAGCCCGTTGAGCCACAGGCGCTGAGCCTGATAAATTATTTTTAATATCCCATGATGTTTAAATAATATATATGTATGAAACAGTAATATACATATTTCTGTTTAGTATAAAGCTAATTGTCTACCTTATCTAGCCATCAGTCATCCAGGATGCCACATTACATTTAGTACTCACGAATCTCCTTAGCCTTCTCTGCTCTGATAATTTCTCAGATTTTCCTTGTTTTTGAACAGGATTTTTTGTTTGTTTTATTTTGTTTTTGGAGACAGAGCTTTACTCTGTTGCCCCAGGCTAGAGGGCCATGACCTCAACCTAGCTCATAGCAACATCAAATTCCTGGGTTGAAGTGATCCTCCTACTTCAGGCTTCAGAGTAGCTGGGGCTATAGTGTGTGTACCATGACACCCAGCTAATTTTTCTTCTTTTTTCTTGAGACAGAGTCTTACTTGGTGCCCTCCATAGAGTTCCATAGTGTCACAGCTCACAGCAACCTCAAACTCTTGGGCTTAAGTGATTCTCTTGCCTCAGCCTCCCAAGTAGCTGGAACTACAGATGCCCACCACAACATTCAGCTATTTTGTTAGAGACAGGTGTCTCAAGCCTTGCTCAAACTGGTGTGGAACCTGTGAGCTCAGACATTCCACCCACATCAGCCCCTCAGAGTACTAGAATTATAGGCCACCGCACCAGGCCATTTTTGAATAGCTTTGAAGAATTTCCTTTGACAGTCTTGATCAGGTAGTTTATAGGATGTCCCTCAGTATGAATTTGTCTGATGTTTTTCTTCTTCTTCTTTTTTTTTTTTTTTTTTGTAGAGGCAGAGTCTCACTTTATCACCCTCGGTAGAGTGCCGTGGCGTCACACAGCTCACAGCAACCTCCAACTCCTGGGCTTAGGCGATTCTCCTGCCTCAGCCTCCTCAGTAGCTGGGACTACAGGCGCCCGTCACAATGCTCGGTTATTTTTTCTGTTTTTCAGTTCGGTGAGGCCGAGTTTGAACCCGCCACCTTCGGTATATGGGGCCGGCGCCCTACTCGATGAGCCACAGGTGCTGCCCTGTCTGATGTTTTTCTGAAGGTTAGAGTGGGATATGTGTCTGGGTGGAGGAAGATTATAGAGGTGAAGTGCCGTTCTCATCACCTCATCTCCAGTGTACATGCTATCCACCTGATTGTCATTGATAATGTTAACCTTAATCACCTGGCCAAGGCAGTGTTTGTCAGCCTTCTCCACTGAGAAGTTACTTTTCCCTCCACTTTCCATACTATGTAGAAGCAAGTCCTCAGGTACAGCACCACACTCAAGGTGTCGTAATGGTGGTTGTCATGAATTAAGCTCTACCACCCCTTTAGGGGATTATCTGCATAAATTATTTGGAGTTCTTCTAAATGAGAAGGAAATTTTCTTTTTCTTCTTCTTCTTTTTTTTTTTTTTTTGAGACAGAGCCTCAAGCTGTCATCCTGGGTAGAGTACCGTGGCATCACATCTCACAGCAACCTCCAATTCCCGGGCTTAAGCGAGTCTCTTGCCTCTGCCCCCCAAGTAGGTGGGACTACAGGCGCCCGCCGCAACGCCTGGCCATTTTTTGGTTGCAACCATAATTGTTGTTTGACGGGCCCGGGCTGGATTGGAACCCGCCAGCTCCGGTGTACGTGGCTGGCGCCTTAGCCCATTGAGCTACAGGCACCAAGCCAGGAAATTTTCTTTTCATTTTGTTTTCATTCAACCCTTTGCTTATATCACGTATGAATTCGCGGATATTTATTTTTGTACTTTGGGCCAGGATTCAATGCTACCTCATTTATTTTCTTTTGCAAATTGAACATTGTCTAATTTGGACATTGGAAGATCTTTTGATTAGCTTCAGTGTGCCTTTGGCATGCCTCTATCATTGTGGGGTTTTTTTTTGAGACAGAGTCTCAAGCTGTCACCCTGGATAGAGTGCCATGGCTCACAGCTCACAGCAACCTCCAATTCCTGGGATCAAGCGAGTCTCCTGCCCCTGCCTCCCAAGTAGCTTGGACTACAGGCGCCCGCCACAACACCCGGCTATTTTTTGATTGCAGCCATCGTTGTTTGGCAGGCCCAGGCTGGATTCGAACCCGCCAGCTCAGGTGCACTTGGCTGGCGCCTTAGCCACTTGAGCCACAGGTGCCGAGCCGATTGTAGAGTTTTGTTTTACTTTTAGTATTTTCTTACTTTCCAGTGTCCGCCTCATCTTGTGTATTCCCTACCATAGAGCAGCCATCTCTCCAAGAAACCCTAGTTCCTTTTCTTGAAGAAGGATTTTAGAAAACAAGATGTGGATCCTGGGTGTGCTCATTGTTTCTTGTGTATCATTGCTTCTAGGCCCTGTCAGAGGCCAGTGCTAAGATACAGGTATACACTAACCCATATATACATACAAACCTATAAGGATTTCTGAAAATATCCACCTCTATAATAAATATGAGTTCATATCGATGTCTCCTACTATAATGCATCTTTTTTGGAGACAGAGTCTTACTTTGTTTTCCAGGCTAGCATTGTTCTTCTGAGCTCAAGGGTTCCTCCTGCCTCAGCCTTCCACATAGCTGAAACTACCAGAGTGCACCACCACACACGGATGTGGCCTCTTGTTTATTAATAAGAGTAGTCATGTTCTTTTTTCTGGTTGTTTTCTTTTCTTTTTTTTTTTTTTTTTGAAACAGAGTCTCTCTTTGTTGCCCTCAGTAGAGTGCTGTGGCTTCACAGGTCACAGCAACCTCAAACTCTTGGGTTTAAGAGATTCTCTTGCCTCAACCTCCTGAATAGCTGGGACTATAGGTGCCTGCCACAACGCTCGGCTCTGGGGTCTCACTGTGGCTTAGGTTGGTCTTGATCTCATGAGCTCAGGAAATCTACCCACCATGGCCTCCCAGAGTGCTAGGATTATAGGCATGAGTCATTGCGCCTGGCCCTCTTTTCTTGGTTTGTTTTTTGTTTTTTTTAGACAGAGTCTCACTTTGTCACCCTGGGTAGAGTGCCATGGCATCATCATAGCTCACAGCAACCTCAAACTCTTAGGCTTAAGATCCTCCTGCCAAGTAGTTGAGAATACAGGCACCCACCATGATACCCAGCTAGTTTTTCTATTTTTAGCAGAGACCAGAGTCTTGCTTTTGCTCAGGCTGATCTCAAACACCTGAGTTCAAGCAATCTATTTGCCTTGGCCTTCCAGAGTACTAGGATTCCAGGCATGAGCCACCACATCTGGCTTCATGTTCTTTCTTAGTCGCTCTCTTTTTCCTGACTAGTTATTTCAATGGGTCCAAACTGGCACTATTCATATAATTAATTATTCATATATTTAACAAGTGCCACCACATTTTATGGTGGAAAAATGTGGAAAAGAACTATGGAAAGAAAAAAAAAAAAAAAAAGAACTATGGAAAGAACTTATTCCATTTTCCCAGGAACCTTGACATATTAGGGAGTAGTGAGATGATAATCAAATCCCTGAGGGAAAGGAAAGATGGCACTGCTCATTGCTGCTCCCAGAAAATGCTGGCGAAAGAGGAGATAGGGGTAGCAAATGAATTGAAGGTCTATTTACCAGTTATTCCTGCTTTTTATGGATAGAGCTCACTGTCTACACTGGAGAGTTCTTTACTTTAAGATGAGTCCATATCATAAGGGGTGCGTTTCAGGTTTCTCACTTTAAGGGCTCCTGGAGGCCCCTTGTGGTGACTCACGCCCATAATCCTAGCACTCCTGGAGGCTGAGATGGGTGGATTACCTGAGTTTACAGGTTCGAGACCAGTCTGAGCCAGAGCGGGACCCCCCCCACCTCTAAAATTAGCCAGGCATTGTGGCAGGTGCCTGTAGACTCAGCTCCTCAGGAGGCTGAGGCAAGAAAATCATTTGAGCCCAAGAGGTTGAGGTTGCTGTGAGCTATGATGCCGTGGCACTTTACCAAGGGTGACAAAGTGAGAGAGGCTATCTCAAAAAAAAAAAAAAAAAAAGGCGGGGACAGTGCCTGTGGCTCAGTGAGTAGAGCACCGGCCCCATTTACCGAGGGTGGAAGGTTCAAATCAGGCCCCGGGTGAACTGCAACAAAAAAAATAGTTGGGGCTTGGCGCCTGTGGCTCAACAGGCTAAGGCGCCAGCCATGTACACCTGAGCTGGTGGGTTCGAATCCAGCCCTAGGCCCGCCAAACAACAATGACAGCTGCAACCAAAAAATGGCCGGGTGTTGTGGCGGGCACCTGTAGTCCCAGCTACTTGGGAGGCAGAGGCAGGAGACTCGCTTAAGCCCAGGAGTTGGAGGTTGCTGTGAGCTGTGATGCCACTGCACTCTATCCAGGGTGACAGCTTGAGGCTCTGTCTCAAAAAAAAAAAAATAGTTGGGCATTGTGCAGGTGCCTGTAGTCCAAGCTACTCAGGAGGCTGAGGCAAGAGAATTGCCTAAGCCCTGGAACTGGAGGTTGCTGTGAACTGTGTAATGCCACGGCACTCTGGGGGTGATAAGGTGAGACTCTATCTCTACAAAAAGGGGGGGGCAGGCTCCTGGAAAACTGTAATATAAATTATATTTTTATAATTCCAAGTATGTCGCTTATGTAATCAATTAAAGCAGAAGCTGGGTATGGTGGCACACACCTTAGCTACTCAAAAGGCTGAGATAGAAAAATCCTTTGAACCTATGAGTTCAAGACCAGTTTGAGAAACACAGTGAAAACCCTGTCTCAAAAATGAAGGAATGAATGAGTAAAAATATAAAGCAGAGTTCTTTTTTTCCTCATTAGATGCTACCTTTCATTTTTTTCTTTTTCTGAGACAGTTTCACTACGTTGCCCTTGGTAGAGTGCTGTGGCATCACTGCTCACAGCAACCTTCAACTTTTGGGTTTAAGCAATTTTCTTGCTTCAGCCTCCCAAGTAGCTAGGACTACAGGCACCTGCCACATTCCTGGCTAATTTTTTTGGTTGCAGTTGTCATTGTTGTTTAGGAGGCTTGGGCTGGGCTTGAACCCGCCAGCTTTGGTGTATGTGGCTGGTGTCATACTCACTGAGCTATGGGCACTAAGCCTACCTTTCATATCTTAGAAAATCTTTAAATTTAGCAAAGTGTTACATATAACAAATAGTTGGAAAAGGTAGGAAGGCTTTCTCAAAAGCCTAAGCTACTGATTCTTGCTTCAAAGAATATTGTGATAGAACCTTTTGCAACGTTAATAAATATCCCTAATTTCTCAGATAAAGGCAAAAATCAGAGTGCCTCCTACCTTCTTACTTCTTTCTATTCCTGGCCATACTGCCTACTCTCTAGTTACACTAGTTTCAGCATTATTCCATCAACATATTTTACATTTTCTTTTTTTTTTAGATACAGAGTCTCATTTTGTTGCCCTCGGTAGAGTGCAGTGGCGTCACAGCTCACAGCAATCTCCAGCTCTTGGACACAAAGGTGATTCTCTTGCCTCAGCCTCCTGAGTAGTTGGGACTACAGGCATCCACCACAATGCCTGGCTATTTTTTTTCTTGTTGTTGTTGTTGTTGTCATTGCAATTTGGCTGGGCTAGGTTCAATTTCTTTCTTTCTTTATTTTTTTTTTTTTTTTTTTTTTTTGAGACAGAGCCTCAAGCTATTGTCCTGGGTAGAGTGCTCTGGCATCACAGCTCACAGCAACCCCCAACTCCTAGGCTCAAGCAATTCTCCTGCCTCTGCCTCCCAAGTAGCTGGGACCACAGGCGTCCATCACAATGCCAGGCCATTTTTTTTTGTTGCAACTGTCATTGTTTGGCGGGCCTAGGCTGGATTCGAACCCACCAGCTCAGGTGTATGTGTCTGGCACCTTAGCCACATGAGCCATAGGCGCCAAGCCAACCAGGCCGGGTTCGAACCCGCCACCCTCGGTATATGGGGCCGGTACCCCACTCACTAAGCCAAAGGCAACGCCCTACATTTTCTTAATAAGCTTGGAATGCCATTTCCTCATTCTCTCATCAACAACAATGTACTCATCACTTTAACTCAGATGTTATCTCAACTTTGAAAAATTCCCCAGTCATCCCATACAGAATAAATTACCTAGGCGGTGCCTGTGGTAAGGCTTCTACATAGCCTTAGAAAAAATCACTTCACCTTTCTCTATACCATTAGATCAACCAGTGTGTTGCAGCTGAGAAAATGTTTAAAAATCATTCATTAAATTATTATTGTTATTTTTTTGTAGTTTTTTTGGCCAGGGCTGGGTTTGAACCCGCCACCTCCAGCATATGGGGCTGGCGCCCTACCCCTCTGAGCCACTGGAGCCTCCATTATTATTATTATTATTATTATTATTTTTACTTTTTAGTAGAGACAGAGTCTCACTTTATCGCCCTTGGTGGAGTGCCATGGCATCACACAGCTCACAGTAACCTCCAACTCCTGAGCTTAGGAGATTCTCTTGCCTCAACCTCCCAAGTAGCTGGGACCACAGGCGCCTTCCAAAATGCCCGGCTATTTTTCTGTTTTTGCAGTTTGGCCGAGGCTGGGTTTGAACCCACCACCTTCAGTATATGGAGCCAGCGCCCTACTCGATGAGCCACAGGCGCCTCCCTTCATTAAATTATTTTTGAAAGAAGTTCAAAGAACAGTAAGTATATTCTTTTCCTTGCTCTTTTTTTTTTTTTTTTTTTTTTGAGATAGAGTCTCACTTTGTCACCCTCAGTAGAGTGCGATGGCATCATAGCTCACAGCAACCTCAGACTCTTGGGCTCAAGCAATTCTCTTGCCTCACCCTTCCAAGTATCTGGGACTACAGGCACCTGCCACAACACCAGGCTATTTTTAGAGTCCGGGATGCTGTCTGGCTCAGGCTGGTCTTGAATCTGTGAGCTCAGGCAATCCACCCACCTTGGCCTCCCAGAGTGCTGGGATTACAAGCATGAGCTACTGCGCTGGCCTTTTTTGCTCTTTTTTTGATCAACATACTTCAAGTGTGTGCCGCAGAAGTTTAACTATAGATTCAAGTGTGCTGTGAGTTAAAAAAAAAAAAAAGGTTGAAAAACGCTGTACTAGATCAATTATTCTCAGCCTGGAATGGGATCAACCTCAAGTATTTGGGGTCAGAAAAATCTTTGTAGTCCTCTGATAAAATGATTACTAATCCTATAAAATTTTATATACATATAAGCCTTATGAGAAACTTATGGCTCAGTCACAAATTTTAGGTATTTTTATCCATTGTCATATATTTTATCCCTTCCATTTATGTTTCATATTATTTCTATGACTTTTATTATAGTTATACTTAAAAATATACCCCAGGGTGGCACCTGTGGCTCAGCCAGTAGGGCGCTGGCCCCATATACTGAGGGTGGCGGGTTCAAACCCGGCCCCGGTCAAACTGCATCGAAAAATAGCGGGGCATTGTGGTGGGCACCTGCAGTCCCAGCTACTCGGGAGGCTGAGGCAAGAAAATCACCTAAGCCCAGGAGTTGGAGGTTGCTGTGAGCTGTGTGATGCCACGGCACTCTACTGAGGGCAATAAAGTGAGACTCTATCTCTACAAAAACAAAAACAAAAACATATATATATACCCCAGAAACATAACAATGCACACTTTAATATTCCTATCTTTCCCAGGCATTAACAGCTCAAAGAAATCTGGTTAGTTCAGTCTAAAATGTTGGCACTTAACTAAATAAAGCAGCAGTTTATTCTGAGGACATCTCTTACCGATTTAAAAAAATGTCAAATAGCAGCATTCAAAAATGAACACTAGGCTCGGCGCCTGTGGCTCAACGGGCTAGGGCGCCAGCCATGTGCACTTGAGCTGGCAAGTTCGAATCCAGCCCAGGCCTGCCAAACAACAATGACGGCTGCAACCAAAAAATGGCCAGGCTTTGTGGCGGGCGCCTGTAGTCCCAGCTACGTGGGAGGCAGAGGCAGGAGACTTACTTGAGCCCAGGAATTGGAGGTTGCTGTGAGCTGTGATGCTAAGGCACTCTATCCAGGGTGACAGCTTGAGGCTGTCTCAAAAAACAAACAAACAAACAAAATGAACACTACATTTTATCTTTATAGTTTATAATGAGAAAAGTACACAATGCTTAATAAAATGACAGCCTAAACCGGCTAGGAGGCCTAAAAGACAAGGGAAGACATGTTGAATTTTGCCTTGGCAGATTCCCCCAGGCTAAATTAGTCATTTGTTAGGCATTCTTATAGTACTTTGTACAGACCTTTTTTTTTTTTTTTTTTTGAGACAGAGCCTCAAGCTGTCACCCTGGATAGAGTGCTGTGGCATCACAGCTCACAGCAACCTCCAATCCTGGGCTCAAGCAAGTCTCTTGCCTCCGCCTCCCAAGTAGATGGGACTACAGACGCCCGCCACAGCGCCTGGCCATTTGTTTGGTTGCAGCCGTCATTGCTGTTTGGTGGGCCCGGGCTGGATTCGAACCCGCCAGCTCAGGTGTATGCGGCTGGCGCCTCAGCCTGTTGAGCCACTGGCACCGAGCCTGTACAGACCTTTTTAATGTGCTTATCACACTTAATAGTATGTAATTAAACTTCTGTTTTTCCTACTACACTGTTGAGTACCTTTACAATGGTACTCATCCTCCTATCTTCAGCACCTTGCTATAGATCTTGCTCATAGCAAATGCCTAATCAATATTTGTTTGATGAACAAGTAAGAAAGGTGGAATGGGAATTGAGCCATGACTGCTGAGGGTTTCAGTAGGCAGAGAAGCAATAAAGAGTTTCACTCAGGGGAGTGACATGATCAGAACTGGACTTGGAAGATTACTCTGATTTAATTTTATTTTATTAGAGACCTTGATTATATTGAAGGACCTGGCTCAAACCATGTTGCAAGATCTAACTGCTGAATTTTTAGGAATATTAAAAGCCAGTTGTTAAAACACTGTTACTATCAAAAATTAGATTATATGAAAAATTAGATTATATTGTTAATTATATTTTAAAAAGTGTAAATACTCAAAACTCATCACTTCTAAATTTTTTTTACATTTTATTATCTGTGTTCTTATGCCTATTGTATCTGTATGGTGAAAATGCTAATATGATATGCTTCTGTGCATCTCTTCCCCCAAGTTCACTTTCAGTGATATAATGTTGGTAGCTTGAAAGCAACCATGATGCAAATATTTACACTATAGAAAGGGGCAGGCTCAGCACCTGTAGCTCAGCAGCTAGGGTGCCGGCCATATACACTGGGACTGGTGGATTCAAACCTAGCCTGGGCCTGCCAAACAACAATGACAACTACAACAAAAAAATAGCCAGGCTTTGTTGCAGGCATCTGTCACAGCTACCTGGGAGGCTGAGGCAAGAGAATAGCTTAAGCCCAAGAGTTTGAGGTTGCTATGAGCTGTGAAGGCACGGCACTCTACTGAGGGAGACATAGTAAGACTCTATCTCAAAAAAAAAAAAAAGAAAGAAAGGGGCAAATGCTACAAGTCAAGGTTTTTCTTTTTTCTCCCTTCAAAGAGTTGGTTGTTATACATTTACAAGTACACCATTGTTTAGAAGAAGACAAACTTGACAAAAGGAGCCTCCATTCACATCTTAATTCTAGCACTCTGGGAGGATGAGGCCAGTAGATTGCTTGAGCTCAGGAGTTCAAGACCAGCCTGAGCAAGAGTGAGACCCAGTCTCTAATAAAGATAGAAAATAAAAAATAGCTGGGTGATGTGATTGTTGCTGGTAGTTCCAACTACTTGGGAGGCACAAGCAGAAGGACTGATTGAACCCAGGAATCTGAGGTTGCTGTAAGCTAGGCTGACTTCTTGGCACTCTAACCTGGGGCAACAAAGTGAGATTCTGTCTCAATAATAATAATAATAAATAATAAATAAAGAAAACAAAAACAAATCTGACAAAAGAGCAATGAAAAGCTTGAAAACTAGAGTTGAGAAAATTTGCAGACAGAAAAAAGAGATGAGAAATGTGAGAGAAAAGATGAGAGGATTAGAATTATTTGGAGATTCCCAATACACAAGTAATAGGAATTTGAGAAAGAAAGAAGAGAATACAGAAGGGGAAGAGTGGGATGGGATACGTGTGTGTGTGTGTGTGTGTTTGGAGGCGGAAGATATAAATAGTAATTCAAGGGGAAAAAAGCAATGCAAAAAGTTTTCCATGATTCTGTGGAAAGCAAGCCTTTGATTCGAGAGCATTATAGCCACTATTTTCCAAGTGTGTGTGTGTGTGTGTGTGTGTATACACACACATTTCCAAAATGTTCTACAGTGGCTGGTTGCAGTGGCTCTGGTCTGTAATCCTAGCACTCTGGGAGACCAGCCAGAGGATCATTTGAGGTCATGAGCTCAAGGCCAGCCTGAGATTTAGCCTGGTGTGATATTATGCACCTGTATGTAGTCCCAGCTACCCTAGAGGGAGAGTCAAGAGGATCCCTTGAGACTGAGAGTTTGAAGGTGCAGTGAGCTATGATAATACCTCTGCACTTTAGCCCTATAACAAAGCAAGACTCTTTCTAAAATAAACAAATAAATTGATTTAAAAATAAAAATAAATAAATAAATAAAATCCGTGAACTGAAGGCAAGAGTTTCTAAATGAAAAGGACCCTCTATCTAGCACAATAAATGAACAGATGCACGAGAAGACATATCATTGTGCAATTTCAAAACATCAAAGATAGAAGATGATTAGAGCTGGCTTGAAACCTGTGGCTCAACAGGCTAAGGCACCAGCCATGTACACTTGAGCTGGCGGGGTCGAATCCAGCTCAGGCCTTCCAAACTACGATGACGGCTGCAACCAAAAAAAAAAAAAAATGGCCGGGCATTGTGGCGGGCACCTGTGGTCCCAGCTACTTGGGAGGCAGAGGCAGGAGACTTGCTTGAGCCCAGGAATTAGAGGTTGCTGTGAGCTGTGATGTCACAGCACTCTATCCAGGGGCAACAGCTTGAGGCTCTGTCTCAAAAAAAAAGAAGATGCTTAGAGCTTCGTGAAATAGTAATACTAGTGGGATCATACAGAAGAAGTCATCTACTTGTGTAAGTACGAATTTCATCAGACTTCTCAGCAACACCATGCAAGTGAGAAGACCATGCACAGTTCTAAGAAAAAATGAATTCCAACCTAGAATTATATACCCTGACAAATTGTCACATTAATCAAGTGAAAGGAGATCAAATAAAGATATTTTTACACAGGAAGGCTGAGGCAGGAGGATCGCTTGAGGCCAGGAGTTTGGGGCTGCAATGGGCTCCAATGTGCCTGTGCATAGCCACTGGCACTGCAGCCTGGGTAACATAGCAAAAACCCTTCTCTGGGGGGAAAAAAAGGTATTTTCAGGCATAAAAGACTCAAAGTGAAAAGACTCAGGAGAAGAGACTTTTCACCTTCTTTACATTCTTCTTCAGAAAGCTACTGGACGCGTGTTCTACCAAAATGAAGAAGAAAAACAATCCAGGCCACAGGGGACTCACACAAAGTAAATTTCCCAATGAAGGGAAATCTCAGAAAAACAGCCATGCAGTTGATCTAGGGAGCAACAGTAAGATTGGGATGGGAGGGACATTTCCAAGAAAAACTAAATGGATATGTTACCTGATAAGTTTAAATGAATAGCGATTTATAGTTCCGGCAGAGCATTTGGGGAAAAAGATCAATGGTGTATACATAGAACGCTTAACAAAGAAAAAATTGAGACAACGATTAACCCCTGGGAAAAGAAACCTGATAAGAAAGAAAATATAATCACAGGATGATATGCAGACTAATTATGAAAAGCATTTTTTCAACTGTTTAATAGATAAATTCAGAACTGATTGAGGATTGGGATAACAGTAATGTCTCACAGTTTGGGGATGTTGGGGAACAGGCAGGCAGAGTTGGTGAGGGGCCACCAAGAGGATGCCACACTTAGCGGGAAACAAACCCCATCATAAAGATAAAGGAAATCTCCCTCAGAAACCGCTCAAGTCCCGGACCTCCTCAGACTGATAAAGGACGTGAAAAGGGGCGGGAGGGAAGAGCGGCTGGGGTCGCACTGCAGCCGGGGCCGCGGTCCGGGTAGGGCGAGACTGGGTCGCGGCTGGCAGCGTCCGGAAGTCCTCCTCTCCCAGCGGAGGGTTTGGATAAGGGTCGTGGCCTCCACCCCCGGGGAGGAAGGACAGGGGTGCTACCCCCACTTCCAAGTCCCAGGAGGGGCCCTAGAACAGGGCTGCAGGAGCGGGGAACCCGAAGCCCTGGTGCCCTCCCCTTCCACCGGGCCCGCGGTGACCTTGGGAGTGCCTCCCGCAGGGAATCCGTGGCGGGGGAGCCCGACTCCTTGCTCGGGGACAGTAGAAGGCTATGGAGTTGCCGGAGCCGCGGGCGCCGCGCTGCCGCAGCGAGGGCGGCCCAGCGGGCCCGGGGACCAGGCTGGACAGTAGCCCAGGGCCCTCTCCGCGGGTGCGTTGCCGCGCTGTCGAGGGCGCTCGGGAACTTCCGAAGGGCCACGGCTTCGGGACAGACGACTCCGCTTCCATTCTCCATCGCCCCGGCCGCTGGGCAAGACCAGGATGGCCTGACGCTCCCAGCCCCAACCCGGTCTCGCAGCGCGACCCTCGCACTTAGATTCCGACCCGGCCCGCAGCCCTCGGAGGGATCTGGGCTGAGGACCCGGAGCGGCAGGTGGCAGGCGACTGCCCGCTCCGCCGGGCAGTGCTGGTCACTCGGCCCATCAGGCCACTACGGGGGCGCAGCCGTGTTAAGCCTGCTCTGCGCCTAAAGGGACAGCCCGACAGAGTTCTCAGTGCCCGGGGAGGGTGACCCCAGGAATGAAATACGAAGGAACGCAGCGAGTTAATGGTTGAGTGACGTTTCGGTTAAGACTGTGCAGCTCACCACAGTTTTGTTATTGAGAAATATGGCGGTAAACAAGCAGGAAGAGCTGGAAAAATTCCACGTTATTGTATAGGAAAGTTACAATTTGAGACCGGGGACGGATGGGGTAAGGGAATGCTATTCTTTTTTACAAGTCCTAGGTTACAATTTAGTTTTTAAAATTAATTAAGACTCACGTCTGTAATCCTACCCCTTTTGAGCTCAGGAGTTTGAAACCAGCCTGAGAAAGAGTGGCCCAATATAGAAAATTTAGCCAGGGTAGTTAGTAACAGGTTCCTGCACTCCCAGCTACTCTGGAGGCTGAGGAAGGAGGATTGCTTGAGCCCAGGAGTTTGAGGTTGCTGTGAGGTAGGCTGAGGCCACTGCACTGTAGCCTGGGCAACAGAGTGAGACTTTGTGTCACCAAACAAACAAAACAGAAACAACTAGTTAATTAAACTTTTCTTTCTTTCTTTCTTTTTTTTTTTTTTTTTGAGACAGAGCTTCAAGCTGTCCCCCTGTATA
>CAUYON010126271.1:0-27044 GCA_963573935.1 Arctocebus calabarensis
TTTTTAATTGAATCATAGTTGTGTACATTAGTTCAACCATGGGGTACAGTGTGGGGGCTTCACATGCAATCTGAGATATTTCATCAACCTGATTGACATACCATTCATGCCAATTTCTATTTTTAAGTCTCTACCCCCTTGACTTTTGTGACATGACTCTCCTGAGCAGATTCGCATCTCTGGGCATTCTTTGTCCTCCCTTTTCTGCACTCAACTTTCTCTGCCCATCCACTGTGTGATGGCAATTCATCATAACCTTGGCCTTCAGCTTTTCTGTATCTCCTCTCTAGATAATGGGACTTCTGCTAAAGGAAAAAATTTAAAAGACACTCTGTAAAATAACTTAAAGACACAGCCAAATGTGTGTGACCACCTGAAGCACATGTCCATCCCTATGAGGGCCTGAGAAAACCTGCCCACAGTAGCTGGTTACAGTTTGGTTTTATACATTTATGGAGACACGTAAGATCTTAAGTCAATAGGTGGAGGATGTACATTAGTTTGGCTTCAAAAGGAGGGACTGTAACCCAGTTATAGCACAAGAATATGGGGAAAGGGGAAAGGGAGGGGAGGGGAGTCAGGGAGGATGGGTGGAGGAAGAGTAATTGGTGAGACCACGCCTACCATGCATCTTAGAAGGGTACAGGTGAAACTTACAGAATGCAGAATATAAATGTCTTAACACAATAATGAAGAAAATGCCATGAAGGCTATGTTAACAAGTTTGAAGAAAATATTTCAAATTGTATATGAAACCAGGACATTGTACCCCCCCATGATTGCATTAATGTACACAGCTATGATTTAACTAAAAAAAAAAAAAAAAAAAGGAGGGACATGAGGGAAAGTGCTTACAGGTTATGGGTAGGTTTAACTCTTTGACCTGTAATTACTTAAAGAAATAAAGACTCTTTGATCTGTAATTACTTACAGAAATAAAGTTTGTCTTCAGGCTTGGAACCCTTTAAATAAGATAAGGATAAAGCTCCCTCCACCAGACAATTACCTTCACTGAAACTCAAGTGATTTGTTAAGTAAATTGATGGCCTATAGGTGTGGTTTTAGCTTTGTCTTGAATAGCCTTAGGCTTGTTAATGACTTAGCATTTTATTGTTACAAAGGATATCTCCAGAAGGAGGCCATTCCTTCTTAAAGACAGCAACTCAGCTTCAGGGTATTTCTGGGATCCCCTTTCCCAAGAGGGGTCATTCAGCCAGTTGCGGGGCTTAAGATTTTATTGTAGTTCACACCTCTTTAATGAGGCAGATGAGTCCCAACTTTGTATTCCTGTCTCACCTGTTGCTGAACTTCAGTCCCTAATATATCCCTTCCCTTCTTGGCTTCTCTAACTAAGTACCCCATTGGTATCTTACATCCATGTGTTCCCAGACAACCCTTCATTTCCCACCCCCACCACTCATTCCCTTGTCATTAAACTCAGGTGGGAGAAGCCACAGGAGGCTGGAACACAGGTTAGAAATCAGGTCACCACCTCTATCCCTCTCCTCTTCCCCTCCCATGTCTAAGCAGTCAGTGTCCCATTAGTCTTGTCCTTGGAATGTTTCTGTAATGCCTTCCACCTCATGGTTCCTACTGCAAGTATCCAGACTCAATATATCTGTCTCTGAACCAGTTTTCTAGGCATCATTCCCGCACCCCTACCCAGCCCTCCATCGTATCTGTTTTCTCTTGTGAAACCAGAATGATCTTTCTAAAGTGCAAGTGTGGGGGTAAAGGAAAACTTTCCCTTTGCCTCCAAAGGTTTGCAGAAAGAACAACTCATAATAAGTCAGAATAATAAGAGAAAGAGATGCATTTACCATGCCTGAAAGGGGAATCACAGTGTGATCACTTAATATCACAGTGGGGTTCAGAAATTTATAAAGCCTCATTTTAGATGGGAGGGAGACGTGAAGAGAGGTAATTCTGTTCAGAGGCAATGAAGAGTTACTAGGGAGGATGAATAGATACTTGGGAGAATGAGTGGATTATGAGGGGAAAACAGATTGACTTGTAAATGTTTATCTTTGGAAATTAAATTAACCTGAGAGTCAGGTATTATATTTAAAATGATTTGGGAGAGGTCTGGTTGAATTCTCAATCTTCTTTTCTATAATATATTGAGATAAAGGGAAGGGAAGGGAAGTCCATTTTTCTTTTTGACACATCTGTTTTTTATGAAAAAAGAGAGCAAGCCCTTCCCCATGGCCTATTGTTCTCTGAGGGCCTTAAATTTAAAATTCTCTTATTACCAAGGAGTGGCATTTTCAGGGGGAAGTAATCTGAGCTTCTTCACAAGGCTGATGGTCCTAGAATCACCATCCCACTTTAATTTTTTTTTCTTTTTTTGAGACAGTCTTACTCTGTCACCCTGGGTAGAGTGCCATAGCATCATACCTCACAGCAATTTCAAATTCCTGAGCTCAAAAGATGCTCTTGCCCCAGCTTCCCAAGTAGCTGGGACTACAGGCACCTGCCACAGTGCCTGACTAGTTTTTCTATTTTTAGTAGAGATGGGGTCTTGCTCTTCTCCAGGCTGGTCTCAAACTATTGAGCTCAAGCAATCCACCTGCCTTGGCCTCCTAAAGTGCAGGATTAGAGGCATGAGTACCATCCCTACTTTAGAGGTCACAACAACATCACCATGTGTAGAGCTATGTTTCCCTCCTCGTGTGCTGTGGACACCTAGAATGAAAATGCTCAGGGTAGAGACCGCTGCACACCATGCCACCACTTCCCCACCTCTGAATCTGCACAGCAATGTCAACAGGAAAGAACTCAAACTCTGTAAAATCATTGAAAGAGATTTATTCTGTACCAAATATGTCCATCTATGTCTGGGAAAGCCACGTCCAAGAGGCTTTAGGCAAATACTCTTGCCAGGATTGAGTCATAGTTTGGTTTAATGAATTTCCAGGAGATGGGACTTACATGTAAAATCATAAATCAATCCATGGAAGGTGTACATTGGTTTGACCAGGACATCTCGAAGCCTGGGTTGACAGGTTATAGGTGGATTTAAAGATTCTTTGGTTTGTAGTTGGTTAAACAAATGAAGCTTTGTCTAAAGGCTTGGAATGTTTTAAGTTAAGGAAGTCTGTCAATCAGAGACAAGCCAGAAGACCTATACCCAAGTGATCTGTTAAGTAAATTAATGGCCTACAGGTATGATTTAACCTTTGTCTTATTAATGATTCAGTGCCTCATTGTTAATAAAGAATGACTCCCAAAAGGACAAGGTATAAGTAGGCTGACCTGACCCCCATTCTCCTCATGGCTCACACCTCAGCTATGAGCCTTTTCTGGGGTCCTCTTGGCTAAGAGGGAGGTCCATTCAGTGGCTGGGGGGGGTTTAAGATTTCACTTTAGCTCACTAGAGGAGCCTGTTTAAATTTCTTTTTAACTTGAATATTTTCAAGGCTTATTTCAGAACAAGTGTTTCAGAAACCTCCAGCCTATAGAAAAAAGTCTATAGGAGGAGGCTTCCAGCAGTACTTCAATGGTCTTCAGCACAAGGCCTGTCCTCTGTCTTTGCAGTTTCACATCTATCAATCTCTGCTTCCCATTTTATGCCCCAAGAGAACCACCACCAGGAACAGCGAATCCATCTCCTTCCCGGCTGGCTAGTCCTTGACCATTTCAGCCAGCAGGAGGACCCCATGGCTGCCCAGCAAGAGGCCACACAGAGCAGGGGTGAGTGGGGGACTCTTGAGCTGGCCACATGAGGTCGGGTCTGAACTGGCACATGTACTTAGCCTCTCTAGCCTCCCCCGTTGTGAAGTGGAGATGGTAATAATGAATCCTACCTCCTACCTTTTAGGGTTGTTGTGAGGGTTAAATGAGCTGTTACATTTAGAGCAGTGTGGAATACCTAGTGACTTCTGTGCACACCCAGCTAATATTAGAGATAAGCAAGTAGATAACTGTCACAAAAGAGGCAGGAAATGTGTACTTAAAATCGCACAGCCTGCCTGGCTTCTGCTCCCCTGTGCTGGTTGAATACCCTCAGGGCATCTCACCTCTAAAGGCTGTGATGGCCTCCAAGACAGTCCAGGCTCCACAGAGCCTGTAAGTCCCTTTGCCCCCGGAGTTTCCATCCTTTGACCTGAGTGGGACCTGTGGAGTATCGCTCAAAGCTAATTCATCCTCCCAGGCCACGTCTCACCCTAAGTTCCCAGATTCTCTTGGGAGAGGATGAAAAGACCCTTCCTGGGTGATTACACTGCTCCAGAAACACCTTGGGAATTGACGTGCACAGGTGTGTCAGTGAGCCTGGGAATTGACGTGCACAGGTGTGCCAGTGACCCAGTGGGGACGAGCAGCTGCTCCACGGTCTCCAGTGTCCCCTTCATGGGTAAGGATGGTTGACATGCTGTCAGCCCACTGTCACACACAGCCCAAGTCCAGCTGTAAGACGAACCACCACCTCCCAGAGCGTTTCCCCATATGTCAGTATTTTAACCTTCAAAATATATGGATGGGTATTAAAGTTAATATAGTGGCTTCTTCCAAGATTTAATAAAATAAAAGAGTATAGAAGAAAATAGAAGAAAATGGGAAGGAATGGAATAAAATGGAATGGAAGTGCAGTGCTTGCAGTAAGTGTTGTTGTGCTATGTATAATACATAGTATTTAGTCCTGTATTACACGTCTTTTATATATATGTGTGTGTGTGTGTGTCAGTGTGTAAAATATAAGTATATTTTTTACTATAAGTCATGGGAAAAGACCTATCCTAAGCCCCTATATAAAAATGTTGGGGTCCTATTGATTGGAATTATTCAAATCCTTTTCTTTTCTATTTCTAAGATAGGAAGCCCTTGGGGATACAAACAACAACAACCACATAAAAGGAAAAGACTTTCTGACATGTTTCCTCATAAGAGCACTTTAATAACATCATCCTTTAGAATAAGAAATTAACCTGTGTTCAGAGCCCCAACCCCAGGGCTGGATCCACCTGTCCTCACAGAACAGACTCATGTGCTCTGTGATGGCTACACAAGGCCAGGAGTCTTCACCTCTAAAAGAAGACTAAAAAGAATTTTAGTAACAGAGTATGACACAGGAAAGATCTCCTGGGGATCAGAAACTCTACTTCCCACAGGTGGCACATTTATGCGTTAGGAATTTGGAAAATACTTGAGGAATAAATTTACTTTTCCCCTGCTCCCATCCTAATGCACCCCACCTCCTGGCATGGACACATAGACTCACCCACTTGCAATCTTTCTCTTATCTTCCTCATCATTTCATTTTTCCTTTTTTCTAGGTCAATGGTTTTCGTAGCATTTTCAGCAGCAGAACCTTATGTTTTAAAGAAGATCTTTAACAGGACTCCAACATATAAAACAAGTAAAAGCACTAAATGTATTCTCAGAACATTGAAATCTCCATTTTTCAATGGGAAAAAATAACTAGAATAGTTTTTTGCTTTGTGGAAGATTCCCTGAAGCCTATCTTTAGAGATGAGTTTGAAAATGAGCACCCAAAAAGCTATGATAGGCTGGTTAACTCCCATCCTGCGTGGTTCTGAAACTAGGAGTGAGAGCATGTAGGAGCAACATTTTGCTGAAAGCTGCAAAGTAAAAGTTTCTCAAGAATGGAAGAAAAAGCATCCGATGTGCTCAGTACCATGGTGAAACCAATTTATAATCACTCACACTTTCATAAGAAAGATAAATCACAACTACAGCCCAAGATAGAGGAGGGAAGAGGAGGGGGATCCGAGTGGAGGGTGGGAGATTCGACAGAAGGAGTGTAAATGGTGGGTCATATTGCAAGGGTACATGTCAAATCTATTAAGTGTAGAGTATAAATGTCTTTTTTTTTTTTTTTTTAACTTGCAGGTTTTTGGCCAGGGCTGGGTTTGAACCCGCCACCTCCCACATATGGGGCCAGTGCACTACTCCTTTGAGCCACAGGCGCCGCCCGAGTATAAATGTCTTAACACAATAGTTAATTAAATGAAGTGAAGACTATATTAACTAGTTTGATGTAAGCATTCCTAATTATGTACAAAATCAACACATTGTACCTCATAAAGGCATTAATGTATACATGATCTATGTGTTTATGATTTAATAAAA
This sequence comes from Arctocebus calabarensis, assembly GCA_963573935.1. Taxonomy (NCBI): domain Eukaryota; kingdom Metazoa; phylum Chordata; class Mammalia; order Primates; family Lorisidae; genus Arctocebus; species Arctocebus calabarensis. The sequence continues at coordinate 6,091 of CAUYON010126271.1, forward strand.
AGAAAAGAAAAAAGAAAGCTGTATAGCCCTCTGCTATGATTAACTGCTGCACTTCTCCCACAACCTTAGGCAAATGGTTTGACCTCTTCCGGGCTCTAGTTCCTCAATTACTCGTCCCCAGGGTTGGACCATAAGATCTAGACTTCCTTTAGGCTCCATATGTCCACAGAACTGACAAGGGCATCATTCCTAACACCAAGGTGCTTATGTTCATCAAAAAGTCACAATTTGGAGGGAAAGAGTTAATCACCCCTGCAGGTTTTTCCCAGTTTTTTGATTTTATGATCTACCCAAAGATGCTGTACCCATCTCTGAAATAATTTGCACAACATTTAATACTGAAGTCACTGAGAAACTCGACTTACCCTGTCTTGTTGAGTTCTAATAATAATGACAAGAACCACAGCAATTTATTTTGACACTATCGCCGTGATTTCCACAATAAACCTCCACGTTAGACCTGAGGAGACAGGTGCAGAGAGGGAAGCTGATTTGCTAAAGTTATCCAACAGGAAGAATGCTGGAGCCCAGACAGGCTTGCCAAGTGGGGTCAGCTGGGAGAAGCCCCAGTAGCAGGTCAAAGAGTCTCCATTTGGGGGTCAGCAGCCCAGATCTGTGAAAGAGACAAGTCACTGGATCAAAGTGGAGAGAGATTCAAATCAGGGATGCCAGGTGAGAGGCCCCTCAGAACCCCAGAGAGCTCCGGTGTCAGCTGCCCTGAGGTGGAGGCTGCAGGGTAAGGGACAGGGAGAATTTCACTCTTATCTTTCTTTCAGGGAATCATGAATCTTGCAACTGAAACCTCTTTCTTTCCTTTATCCCATGAAGAAATGCAGACTAGCTCCAAACTAAAAACTGGTCTCTGCCTTGTGTAACACAGAAGACAGAAAGAAGTCCCTTCTCACCTCCTCTTTCTCCAAAGCCTTTCTCTCTGGGTTCCCTTTCCAACCTTCTGAGGGTTCTCATGAGTATTGAATGCTTCAGAGGGGCTCCCATTCCTCGCCTCCAGCTGGAAACTGGAACCCAAGAGGCACAAGGACGTTTAGGTCAGTTTTTGTGAAGCTGCCAAATCTGATGGGCTACATTTTCATTCTATTTATTTATGGATTTCAAAGGTTCAGATTCATTTAACTGTGAAAATAGAACGATTCCCAAGTTATTTGAAAGGACAAAAGCTGCACTATGGGCAGCAGACTTTGGCCTAGGCCTGAGAAACAACTAAGGAGTAAAATGATCTTGAATTTCTTAGAGTCCTTCAGCAATGAAGTGGCAGGTGGAGTCAGAATCTGGCACACAAGGTAGAGCTGAATGTGTAAGAGACAGACACATGGGAGCCGCACATGCTTGAAGCTGGTGTATTGGCATCATTAGTGTCCACCACTCATAGCCATTTGTACTTCCTTGGTACTATGGCAACATAATTTTCAGGGGCCACAACATAAAGAATCTTCAATGGGTTAGATATTGAAAATATGCATTCTGTAAGAAATTCAGAGTCTGTTAGAGACACCAGGGAGCACGAGGGTCTGCAAATACCTAAGCAATGGAGGGGTATGTAACATGATAAGGGAGCATTGCAACCATTCTGGGCATATTAAAGAAGGCTTCATAGATCAGAGAATATTTCAACTCAGTCATAAAGGAAGGATCTTGTCCTGTGCTTATGCCAGAAAGGATATTATGCTCAGTGAGGGTGATAGTTAAGGGTTAGTAGAAGTATAAGTAAGTCTAGTATGTTTTATAAATTCAAGTGGACCAATGCTTCTGAGTCCTACACTTGTAAGGTTTGGGGGGTGCAAAGGAGTATCTAAGCCAGAGCAGGTTGAGGGGAGTGTCCACAGAGGGCTGTGGTCTGGCATGGAGTATCAGAGTCTAAATAGAACAAGGCGAGTATCAGCACAAGAGAGAGGGTGGTGATGGTGACGGGCATAGGCACAATTGGGACAGAGGTAGGGGGATTGATCACATAGAATGGTATTGAAGAAATTTGGAGCCAAATTTCTCAAAGTCAAAGAAGGGAGTGAAAAAGTATAGAAAAGAGAAAACTAGAATAAACTGGAATAAACCCTATGGTGCTGGATTGGAATTGGAGATATTGCTAGAAAGAAAATGTTTTGAGGTGACAGAGCTAATATTAAAATTAAAAAATGAAATGTCCTGGCAAAGGAAATAGGCGGTTAAAAGTCATATAGCTTCAATCCCTGTGGTAGCTGGAGTTAAAGTGCTTCCTAGACTGTGGTTATAGCATGTGCTGGCTGTGCTGAAGTAACAGAGTACAACCACCTGTATTAAAGGAATCAGGTGTCCCAGCAATGGCAGTGGGCACAGCACTGAGCTATATCCGGAGACACTGTCAGAGAAGCAAGGGCAGACCGGATTATTACATGGAATTTTTCCCATTTTTAGGCTAACAGACCTGGATTAGTTTGGTGTGTACCTATATGTATCCCCAGAACACAAATTAGTGATGCTTATGCTTATAGTTGTGAGGCTGAGATTTCATCTCTACTCCTGACGGTCAAGGTCCCATCTGAAGTTTCTAACCCTATTTGTTACTTTTGAGTCCACAGGAATCAAAGCACAGAAGGGAGCCAGGGTGGCAAAGGAATTTGAAAACATCTTATTCTGGCCGTGACAACTACACAGGCCTTCCCCTCACTCTTTTATAAGGGAAACATCTCTCCCCCTTTCCTTGGTCTGTTGATTCTCAAAGAAAATTATGGCAAACACTGAATCCTAAACTGTCTGACTCTGGGCAGTTCTAGTGCAAGGGCTCATTTTACAGCTGATGGGCAGGTCCCTTTGTTGGTCCCCTGGGAAATAGACCCTGAGATGATGTCTCTAGGCAGACAGTTGACCATGCCGGGCCATTAGGAGCACACTGGCAAGGGAAGAGGGGAAAAGAACTAGGCTGGGGGAGGTCAACAAGCAACACAGTTAAAACTGAGGAATGAATCAGATCATTCTGTGGGGAGTTCTGAAGTTGCCAGGGCCCTACCAAGATTTCACATATTGGGCCTGACCTGTGTTTCCCACTTCTACCAGTTATTAGATGCATCTTTCCCCAAGGCAATGAAAAATCTTCCCGGAAGGACCCAGCTGTGATCTGTCTGCTGCTAGCCCTCCTGGACACTGGGAGCTGCAACTCAGCTTCCAGCACACAGATGACCTTCTGTGAAAAGTTCTCCCCTAGGAGAAATGGTAATTAGCCAGACTATTCAGAGTTCAAAAATGAATAGTAACATATGGTGAGGATCAGTTAGGTAGTATAAACGACTTGCTCGGTAATAAATGAGAACCAAGAGAAAAACAGAATGCGTGTGGGGAATATGCTTGTGCCCTGAGGGATGGTTGAAAGAACTGGTAATGTGTACTTGTGGGAAGAGAAGATGGGCCAAGGAGGTGAGACCTACTTTATTTATTTTTATTTTTTTTATTAAATCATAGCTGTGTACATTAATGCATTTATGGGGCACAATGTGCTGGTTTTATATATAATTTGAAATGCTTACAAGAACCTTTCACTGCACTTTCTTAATTATTGTGTTAAGACATTTATACTCTACACTTAATAGATTTGGCATGTACCCTTGTAAAATGCACCACAGGTGTGGTCCCACCAATTACCCTCCCTCCACCCATCTTCCACCCCCGCCTCCTCTTCCCCCTTCATCTTGGGCTAGTTGAGTTATAGCTTTCTTATGGAAGTGTGGGTGATTATATATTGGTTTCAAAGTAGAGCTGAGTACATTGGATATGTTTTCTTCCATTCTTGAGATACTTTACTAAGAAGAATATGTTCTAGCTCCTAGCTAATGGCTGACATGGGGAAGAAGACTCCAGCTTATTCCTTGGGACCTTGAGAGCCACACTCAGGTAGGGAGGCTTCCAGCAAAGGGCAGCTGCTTGAGTAGGAGGTGGAGCTAGAGGCTGTATTGGGACCTAGTCTCCATGGGTGTCCTGTGCTCTGACATAGGCTGCAGCTAAAGGAGGTTAGTTCTCCTCTCCTCTGGCCAGTTGGAGCATCCTAAGCATGACTATGTTGCTGATCCATAGTCAGGCTGTGTATGTGAGGATCCAGGGAGCTTGAAAGAAGATGCTCAGCCCCTGACAAGTCAACTTTTAATCTACCTGGACAGGGATGGGGTCACGTTTACTCCTCAAGGGTTCTACTGGATAAATTTTTCATGTGATAAATTTGATTGAAAACCCATTAGGTAAAGAAGTGTCTGTCCTGGCAGAATGTCATTTGAGTGAGAGGAAATGAGAAGGGTCATGGGAAGGTCTATGAAGAAGCTTCCTATTGCCTAATAAAATCAATAGGAGATAATTAACCCCAAGGGTGTGAGCCATGGTGACACATAGCAAGCAGATTGATCGCTACAAGCAGGATCTGTGACACCAATGCTGACTGCATGGAACCAGAGGGACTGAAGTTTTGTCTTCGACAATGTGATCTTGTGCTCTATTTCAGTGAATTAAACTCTTGCATGTAATGGGGGTTACTCTCATAGACGGCTCTTTAGTCCTCCAAGGCTCCAATACACCATTAGTTCGTTTCAGTAATAAAAGTAGTTTATGCACACTGAAAAATTGCAGAGATGTTGGGAAGATTAACTATAGAAAACCATAAAGATTCAGCCATAAAAAAAGGCTGGAGACTTTGTGTCTTTTGATTTAAACTGGATGGAGTTGAAACCTATTCTTCTTAGTAAAGTATCACAAGAATGGAAAAGCAAGTATCCAATGTACTCAATTCTAATATGAAGCCAGGAGACAATTGATACAGGCCCAGACAAGAGAAAAACCCAATTCAATTCAAGTTACAGGAAGGGAGAGGAGTAGGGGAGAGGGCAGAAGGGAAGGAGGATTGGCGTGCTCCCCACTTAATGGGCATAATTTAGGAGTATAAATTATACCCATTATTATCATTTAAGTCCTGGGAGAGGGACACAACTACAACAGAGACTTTACCTAACAAATGCAAACGTAACTTCATTGTACCCTCATATTAATTTGAAATTTAAAAAAAAAAGAAAGAAAGAAAGAAGAAAAGAAAGATTTTTCTTTAGTTGTATCATCCCAAACTAGTTTTTTTACAGTTTGGTTGTAATATACACAGAGAACGCACACCCACTGTTTGTGTATAAACACATACATGCACATACGTGTATATATCCACGTGCATGTGTTTGCATATTAGATACCATACTAGGGAGTACTGATAAATTATTTGAAACCTCAAAACAATTGGAAAGCTTATCTCACTTACGATAACAATACTAGGAATAATAATATTAGTTACTACATGGTAAAATGCTTAGAACAATGTCTAGCCTGTATTATGGCATCCATAAATATTAGAAAGAGAAAGATAGAAAGGAAAAAAGGGAAAGAATAGACAGAGAGGGAAGGAAGAAGAGAGAGAGAGAGAGAGAAGGAAAGAGGGAGACATAGGAAATTTGCCCATGTTAGAAAGAGGCAGAAAGAAAGTGAAGACTCCATGGCGTTTTCTAACCTCAGTATTATTGTCATGTTGGGCTGGAGAATTCCTTGTCAGGGGAGGTTGTCACATGATTCATGGGATGACAAGCAGCTTCCCTGGCCTCTACCTACTCAAGGCCAGCAGCATCCCCTCCCCTGAGGGATCACGATCAAAAATATCTGACATTGCAAAATATCCCTTGGGGGAAAATTGCCTCCAGGTGAGAACCACTGACCTAGATCCATCATATCCCAATTACTGTTCTTTCATCAAGTGCACATGTAGAAAATAACAATTCGGATTCACACCACATTTTATTTTCTGCCTTTTGTGCTAGCTCTCCACATCATTAACATTCATAAATGTCATTTTTAATGGCTGCATCATATTCCATCCTTTGAATGCACTGTGATTTTAATAACACATTATTGTGAAATACTGTTTCTACTTTGCATTCCTATCAAAAAAAAGAAAAAAAAGAAAATCATCCCCCAAACGCACATACATGTAAACATAATTCTTTGCCTACATTTCCACCTTTTTTCTTTGGTAAATTACTAGGAGTAAAATTACTGAAACCAAAGTAATCAAGATTCTGAAGAGTCTTGACATGTGTTGTCAAGCTGGTTTCCAAAATAGCTTGTTCACATTCACACTCCCACCAGTAGTCCCGTCAGCATTCAGACTGTGCGAGGTATGGGATTCGGCATGGTTTTGATTTGTTCTGGCCAAAGAAGTCCTTTAACCTAGACTTCCTAAAAGTCAAACAGGAAAAGTTAAAAATAAAATGCCACACATGCCATGTAAGGAGTTATATTGATTATGTCACAGGTAATATAACTGTGCATAACATCAACAAACTTCATAGCAAAGAAGGATGGATCTAACGTGACCTCTATTTCTTTTCCCTAAAGGGATTAATGGAAACATTAAATAGTTCAGTGGCGAAAATGTTTCTCTCATTTCCAGAGAGTTCTCAGCCCTGCTTGGAGCAGAGGGAGAGGGTTGGAGTTGAACCATAAGGCTAAGGCTGGTGGCCCCATAGCCACATGGCAAGCTCAGAGCCACCCAGACATGATGGACACCAGATTTCGACCCTACTAGAAAGTAATGCTCAAATTCTTTATAAAAGGAATTACTTCTTTTTATAATGTTCTAGAATTCTTGTAGTAGGCGGAGCATGTGCTGCTTCACTTCACCATTTGGAGGAAAAACTTTTAGAAACAGAAGGGGAACTGAGATCTACATAAGAGCAGCAGTGGACCCTGAGTGAACGATGGAAACTTCTGGGTCCAGATGTCAGGTGTGTACATGGCAGGTGGAGGAATCCCAGCATCTCTGGAGACTGGTCCCTCATAAGAGAACTAGGACCCTCATACTCCAGGCCTCTCATCGTTATTCTCCATATTCTGAGGATGGCCACCACATAAGCATCTATGACAATGTTTACCGTCAAGAGCAGAGTAAGAGCTAATGTAGACTGATTAATTCAAATGGGCTGCGGGTACAACCCAACAGATCTGAACGTGTGCATTCGGGATGGTCATTTGTAATTCAATTGCACAGACATTCATCGGACAGTCTTGATTTGAGTCTCCATTGGAGGTACAAGAGAAAATGAACAAGGAACCATCCTTGTCCTTCAAGAGGGTGGAGTCAAGAAGAGAAGATTTTAAGAACATACAATTATCTAGAATCTTAGGCATAAAATTTTTAAAAGGACTTTTATAAACAAAGTGTCTGGGGACTTTATTGAAAGGAGACAAAGCCTGCAGGAAGCATGGTCAGGCACCATATGTAAGCTGCACAGGGTCAGCTTATCTAACTTCAAAAACACCCTTCTGAAACCGGTGCCATCATAAACAGCTGCCAAAGGCCCCATAGCTGGTAGGCTGAGGAGCTGAGAGACAAGTCCTGCCAGCTGCATCTGGAGGCCATTGACCTAAAAGCTGTGCTGTGCAGCTTCTTGTAAGCTGGAGTTTTAGGAGGAACATCATGAAAAAAGCACAGTGGAGCTGTAAGAGGCAAAAAATGATGAACAGATTTCCCAGAGAGATGGGCTTAGGAGTTCTGCCGGAGAATTTGTATATAACCAAGTAGACAGTAGAAAGCCAAGAATATTTTTGGGCAAGGGAGTTGCATTACCAAAATTGAACTTTCAGAAGGTGAATCTGGAAGCAACAAGTAGAAGGAGTTGCCAAAAGTGGAAGCAAGAAGAGAGATGGCAGTGGGATAGGCCAGGTTGGCGCTTGTCAAGGTGTGTATTGAGATGACAGTAGAGTGGCCATGAAATAAACACCCAGGCACTGTCGGGCTTGGCACCGAGCTCTAATTCTCACACTACCCAGGAAAGGGAGCTACTGTCATCCCAAGTTAGCAGATAAAGAAACCAAAGCAGAGGGGAAGGAAACACATTACCTAAGATTCTCAGCTTGTTAGAGACCAAGCTGGCATTGAGACTCTGAACAATCTGATCCTAGAGTCATTCTTGCTAATATTCCGCTGCACAAAGCATCATCAAGCTTCTTCTGCCCTCTGAGATGGGGCAGGAACACCTGCCCCACAGCAGAATGGGCACAGGACAGAGCAGGGTTCCTGTTCCCTTTTCCGTCCCCAACACATGCAAGGCTGACTAGCACTCAGGCGCCATGCAGCCCTGCTCATTGTTTCACTACAATGTGTGTTTGACTTCTGCATCAGAAAAGCCCCTCTGGGTCAGGTGCAGGGGCTACAGGTTCTCTGCCCACCAGGATGGGTGGGGTGCCCAGCAGTTCCCACTGTGTTCTCTTCACTTAGGCATTGAGCTGCTCTACTTCTTCAAATACCGACTCCTGCCAGGGCACCCAGAGTCACAGAGGGAAGCTGGTGCCGGCTGACAGGAAAGGGGTGTGTGGAGCGCTAGGCTGGATTCCAGCTTTTACACACACACGTACACACACATGAGCACATGCACAGAGGCATTTGGCAATATCTTATTGCAGATTTATAAGATAAACTGGAGGGATTACATCATTTATTCTCTCAGAAAATCATTTTTCATTGAAGAGTTAGTGTGTGCCAGGATCATTTGTTGTTAAAAAATATTCTAGGTGATGTAAGTATTAATAAATGGTGTAATATTATTACGAGGCAACATCCCACCACTTCTTCCATATTCTGCTGGTTACAGGTGAGTCATGGTCTGTACACACACAAAGGTAGAGAAGTACACAGGGTATGAACACCAGGAGGCAGGGTCAGGGCCACCTTAATGCGTGCCCATCACAGCAGCCAGAGGGCCACGTGTCAGTCAGTGTTCTCCAGAGAAACAGAGCCAGTGGATGATATTGTATTGTATTATATATTATATCAATTATATTCTTTTAATTCTATTATATATACATCTATATAGAAAGAGAGAGAGAGGAGACAGATTTGTTATAAGGAGTTGGCTCTCATTGTTAGGGAGGGTGAGGAAGGTTAAAATGTGCAACCAGAGCTGGGGGATCAAGAAAGCCACAGGCTGGCAGGCTTGAGACCCAAGAAGAATAGATGTTTCCATTGAAGTTCAAAGGTAGGAAAAGGCCAATGTCCCAGCTCAAGGCAGGGAGGGAGGATGAATTTGCTCTTCTTCTCAGGAGGGCTGCTCTTTGTTCTCTTTAGCTGATTGGGATGAGGCCACCTAAAGTGGGGAGGAATATCTGTTATATCAATCTGCCCAGCCAGATGTTAATCACATCCAAGTCACCCTCTCAGACACACAGTATAATGTTTGACCAAATATCTGGGCACTCTGTGGCCCAGTCAAGTTTATACATAAAAGTAACCATCACATTAATGGCATTCCCAGAACAGGGGCAGCCTGTGACAAAGCAGGGGAAAGGCCTGGACCCCTGATGGGAGGAGACCTTTGCTTTCAGGGCTGTGTGAGTACAGGGCAAACATGGCAAAACAAAATGAGCACGAGGATGGATGGGGCGGAGAAAATAAAGGTAAGCACAGAAATTAGTAAAATATGGTGGAAAATGTATTTAACAGTTGATTACAAAAAAATAATAATGATTACTATTTTTTTCTTTTGTATTTTGTATTTTAAAGGTGGTAGAAGGAAAATCAGTAAAAAGTGAGACACAGGCATGTTTAAGTATGCCTTCTGAGAATGATTCAGATAAAGAATCAGTTTATAATTTGTTAGAAAAATAAGTAGCTTAGCATGAATATTGGAAATAAAAGTTAAAAATAAAAAGAGTAAAAATATCATCCTTGTGCCCTGAACATGTGTCACATGTGTGCTCTGTGAAGGCCCCTGTCCTAGGCATTGATAATACAAAGATGGACAAAAGGAAGAATCATTTTTATATAGATTTATTAATTTAAAATATGATATATTCTTTTTAAATTATGTTTTTTAATTTTAAAATATTAAGAGGGTACAAATATTTTCATTATTTGGATACACTGTATAATGCTTAAGTCAAGGTTTTAATGTGCCCATCACCCAGCAGTGCTCATTGTACCTGAGAGTAAGTTTTTATCCCTCATTCCCTCCCGTTCTCCCCTTTCTTAATTCCCAATGACCTTTACATCACTCTGTGCCTGTATGTGCCCATTGTTTAGCTGTTAATTATTAGCAAGAGCATTTGGTGTTTTTTTTTTTTCCATTCTGAGATACTTCACTTAGGATAATGGTCTCCAGTTCCATCCAAGTTGCTGAAGAAGACATTGTTTCATTGCCTTTTATGGCTGAGTAGTACTCCATGGTGTATGTGTGTGTATATTTTCTTTATCCACTCACAAACTGATTACAACTGTGAATTAAGCTGCAATAAAATATATTATACTCTTACAGTAACTTTGGTTCTGTGTGACAATGCTGAGACACACTTTAGATATTGTATCCGAAAAATAGATGGTGCATATAAATGGTAGATAGAGTACTATATGCGAGGGGAAACTTGCCTTTGGGGTGCTGCTCCAATGCCCATGGAAAATAACTATCGCCTTGATGAGAATCCCTGTTCTGCTCTCCTTAGCAATGAACATTTGATATATGACACACTTCTTCAGCCCACGAATCTAACATGAAAGATAACAAACAACTGGGCTTTAACACCTAGGACATCTAAGTATGGAAGAGAAGAGGCGCTCTCGGCTGGGCAGGGGGTGCTGCAGTCTGGGGAAGACCAAGGCCTAGAGTGTGCTCTGGGAGCAGATGCAGATTCAAGCCCCATCCTCTTGTCTTGGCCTTGAACAAGTCAGTTACCTTCTCTATGCTTCAATTTTCTCATCTGTAAAAATCACCACCTGCCATGATAATGGATGCCGTCACCCCTTGAGAGCTCTCTGCTGATCAATAATGGGAGTCCAAATGCTGATGGGAGCCCTTCAAATTCTCCTCCTATTCCTGTCAAGGTGGCTTCAGCTCTTTGATGACATTTGCTGCATCTTATTTATCTTTGGGGGCCCCCACTATTGTGCCAGGAACGTGGTCACTTCCTAACAAATATCCCTTAATTAAACTAAAGTAAATAGAATAAAATTGGATTGAGCTGACAAAGCTGTACCCTGAACATGATACAATTAGAGAACAATAGAAGACGATATCTCATTAAGGGCTTTTCTCTTCTGTTCTAGAAATATAGAAGTTCAGAGAAGAGGAGAGGAAAGTAGATTAAACAGACATTTACTGGGGACAAGCCCTTACTGAATTTCATTTTGTGCCTGAAACCATGCCAGCCCTTCTCGCAAACATTATCTCATTAACTCCTAAGAACACACAGAGAAAGAGTATTATTACCTTCATTTAATAAACAAGAAGCCAGGGGTTCAGAAAAGCGCAATAAACTACCCAAGATGACCTGGGGAAGTGGCTGGGCCAGGGTGAAAGGCCGGCCCTGGCTGCTTCATCAACCCCTCCCAATCTTCTTCGCAGAGGGGATAGCACCTCTGCTTCTGTTTGATTTCTTTTTTGTTTCTTATGTCACATTAGCTGAGTTCTACTCACCATGCCCATTTTCAATTACAACCTGCAAGCCTGCGCTTTGAAAAACATAATTTATTTCCCAGTCAGACCAAATAGAAAACACAGCTATGTGTTTAAATGCTAATTAACCTTTTACTATGTTCTCTCTCTCTCTCTCTCTCTCTCTCTCTCTCTCTCTCCCCTAAAGCAAAAGTATAGAACAAGCAGGACAATTCTTGCCACAATTTCTTTCCTTGACTCTATCACTTGGAAATCTGCAGTATGCACACATAAGGAGTTCTGCAATTGAGTTTAAAGTCCTTTAGAGAGAGAAGACTGCCGTGGATGTGGTCACTAAGTGTCTATCTCTCTGCATCGAGAATTCTGAGCTCCCTTTGATGTAGGGTTTGCATAGTGCATTCCAAGGATGGCTCTATTAATTTCCCATTGATATTTTTCCCATTGACCATATTACTTTCCCCTCTTTGAAAGCTCTAGCAGTTTAAAGGACGTGGGCTTTGAAAGTGGGCAGCCTTCCCATATAAATCAACTTCATGTACCTATTTAAATCAGCTTCAGGACTAGTCTCCATGTCAGCATCACATTGCCTTCCACGCCCACTCAGCTATGCCTCCCTCTTCAGCTCTCACATTTTGGGGCTTCATCCTGCACCCAGATCCTCACATTGACCACTTGGTTTTGAAGTAGTGGTATCACCTTTGACCTCAAAACCTTTTAGAATACAATCATCGGCACCTCTCACCATCTGAATGCCACAGCTCAGGAAGCACCCTTCTTCCTCAGTACAGTTCTGTGATGAACCCTACTGATGTATTTAGTTTGGGATGTGTTGAATTTAAAATGCTTGAGGGTTTTTTTAAATGGAAATATAATTGATACATTAGTCCAAAGCTCCAGAAAGAAAGTGAGAAGACTAGAAGACAATGGTGACATGAATGGCAGAGAAAAGAAAGGAATTTCTAGAAGAAGAAATGGTGAATAGAGCTAGGTACAACAGAGAAGTCCCATAGAGTAATAAGGGGACGTGTCTGTTAGACTTGACAGTGAAGACTTCAGTATTTTCCTCTGCCAGATACATTTATGTGGGTGGGAAGGCGAAGATACCAAATTTCAATGACACCAGGAGAGAACAAGAGGAACGAATGTTGAGATAGAAAGTCGAGATCTTCATTTCCCAGGGCCTGGTACCATACAGATTCTCAGTAGATGAATGTTAATGAATGGAAATGCAGGAGAGAGCTAGAGTAGAGCCAGGGACCTCAGCGTCTTACTTTCAGGACACATTCTGAGGACTTTTCTCCCCAAAGCAGTTCACAACCTCCCTAGGAATATGAGCAAATGCACAGGTCCCAATTAACATGACTTATAAGCTGTAAATTGTGTGTACCGTGTTGAGGTATACGAAACTGATGCTGTTTGGGGGCTTCATTTACAGCCAAGGAGGTGAAATTTTCTGCTTGTTGTAGAATCCGAAGTGTGGTCTCCAAGTCAGATTCTCCATTTGACTAGTAAATGAGAGGTCACCTGTGTCTCACTATGAATCTGCATTTATTAAATTATCAGGAAATTGATATTCACTCATCTATTCATTCAACAAATAACAATTGGGCTTATGTGATGTGTGTAAATCATTATGTCCCCCCCATCAAGTGGCAGTGGCCTCAGAATGGTTAACTCTGAGAAACTGCAGACTGTGTGCTTCTGTTGGGCAGAAAATCTACTCTCTGGAAATAAAACTAAACCAAGATCCATGATTACTCATCCAAAGTTGCTGCCCACATTGTGGATGTGGAGTGAGTGGAGGTAGTTGAGATCTTATAGACTTAGAGCAATAGTTGACAGGTGTCTCTTCTTTGCCATAGAGATTGATCTCCATTGACCAGGCCCTGGTTACCAGACAGTTACTTGTGTCCCATGGATGTCAGTGGAGAAACCAAAAGTCATTCTTGCATGAGTTTCTTGGCAGTGAGTGCAAGGTCAGGGCCAGGAGCTGATGATGCAGTGGCTTGAGGATGGGGCCGCCATTTTCCTCAGTGTCTTGTAAGCAGGAAGTGTAAGCAAGCGTTTTCTGAAGGCATGAATACATGATGGTTTTGTGGAATATGACACTGAAACGCAGCCAGATGTTCACCTCGGCTAATCTTCCTGGTTCCAGCTGCTGTTCCCTTGCATTTTGCCTTTTCGCCTGGCCTGGCCTAGACTGAAGTGCTCCTTCTCATGTCCTGCTGTCCCCATGCTCCCCAAACTCTCAAGGCAGCGCATACGTGTATTTCTGTGTGTACATGTGTGTAAGGGACCTAATAAAAAAGACAGTTATAACTCGAAGGATCAATAAAGAAAGATCTATCAACAGTGTCTTCTCCCTCATGTTAAAGATTAATAACTAAATAAGAAAATCAACCCAACTAGCAACAGCCCCGTTGTGTAGGTTTGTTGTACCCATTTCACAGATGAGGAAACCTGAACTTCAAAGAAAGGCAGCAACTTGCCTGAGGTACCAGTGTCAGGAAGTGGTAGGACCAGCGTTCAAACTCTGGCTAATTTGGCTCTACACCTGATAAATGCCCAATGCATCTAACATTTATAGTTTTCTTTTCAGTAAAGGATGAGATTCAGCTTACAAGTCCCCTTGAAGGCCCGCAGTCACAGCGAGTTTTGCTTCCTTTCCCTCGGTGCCTACCGCGGAGCCTTGCGGGGCACATTGCATTTTTTCAGGTGATGCAGACAGGGTCCGGTAGGTGGAGCCAGAGAGCAGATGCGAGCCGGCCCGAGGCTGCCCAGGGGGCGGGCGCTGCCCTGCCAGAAGCCGGATTAGGTACCGAATGTCCTCGCCTGATTGCCTGGTCCTGCTAGTTGACTTCCTCTTCAGAATGAGCATCTCAGCTATGCCCTTGACTTGGGGGTAAAGGGAGAGAAATTCCCGTGAAGCCGCTGTCTCATGCCTGAAAGATTAAGGCCAGACTGGAGTTTGCTACTTAAACGTAGCTCTGGGAATTATCTCTGGGGAGAGAAAGGTGTAAGTGAAACAAAAAAATACTTGCCCAGTGTCAGGAGTGATCAGCATAGCTTTACTTATCAGCTCTAGGTGAGTCCTGGTTCTCTGTCTCTCCCTCCCTCCTTCCTTCCGAATTTTGTGACTCAGGATCCAGATAAGGAAGGTGAAGACTGAAGTTGGATAACTGTCCCCCTTTGCTATTCTTTTACTAGACATCATCTTTTAGAACAGTTTAGGCTTACAGAGAAACTGCAAAGGTGGTACAGCACTGCCAGGCTCCCCAGCCCTGGTCCCCCCTGTTCCTAACGTCTTTCGTTAACCTGGTGCGTTTCTTGCTTAGTTTATTCAGACTTCCTTAGTTTTTGCCTAATGTTCTGTTTCTGCTCTGGGACCCAAACACTTGACCTGTCTTCTTAAGGCTCCACTCGGCTGTTTCTCAGGCTCACCTTGCTTTCAATGACCTTGGCAGTTTTGAGGATGATGTTTTGTGAGTTGTCCCACCACTGGAATTTTTCCTGAAGTTTTCCCCCTGTTTAGGCTTCTCTGGAGGGAGATAGAGCACCATTTTCATCACTTCATATTGAGGCTACACACAATCAATGTGGCCTCTGACTGTTGCTGTTTTCCCTGGCTCACCCGGCCCAGGTGGTGAGGTCTTCTGTCTTCTTTCCAGAGTGCGCTCTTTGAAGGAAGTCCCCATGCACAGTCCAATCTACACAGTAGGTTAGGATTCCGACCATGAGAGCAGAGTATGTACTTAAATTATTTGAAAAAAAATCCCCACTTATTAATTCAATTATTTATTTATATTAGCATGGAAGAATTTGTTATTCGTTGAGTTTTAATCCAATGCTACTTAACGTTGTTGTTCAATTTGTCCCAGCCTCGGCCACTGGGAACTCTCTCGGGAGGTTCCTCTGCTCCCGGGCCATACCCTGTCAATGACACTCTTCCATGCCTGTTTGGCTATTTGGGCTTCTTCTCTCCCTGCCTTCTCCTCTCTTTCTTTCCTTCCTTTATTCCTCTTATATCTTCCTGCCTGCCTTCCTATTTTTCTGCTTTTGCCAGAATGCCTGTATCAACAAGAGAGTTTCTGCTCTCAGGGTTCCCCCATACTGACAATAAGGCAGATAAAAATTCAATACAAGGTGGAAAATAACTTAGGACCTAAAACACAGGGTGTCAGACAGGGCAGAGGAATTGGGGTAGGAGGACAGTAGCACAGGTTCTGACTTGTACTCTCAGTGGCCCTGACAAGATCATTTGAGTTCTCTGAGTCAGTATTTACAAGTCATAAAAGAAAATGGGTTAGAAGGGTAAAATCTTGGTGAGGAAGAGAGTTAACTTTTTTTCTTTTGTTTTCTTTTCTTTTTCTTTCTTTCTTTCTTTCTTTCTTTCTTTTTTTTTTTTTTTTGGAGATAGAGTCTCACTATGTTGCTTTTGGTAGAGTTCTGTGGCGTCACAGCTCACAGCAACCTCAAAATCTTGGGCTCAAGGGATTCTCTTGCCTCAGCCTCCTAAGTAACCTGCCACAATGCCTGGCTATTTTTTGTTGCAGTTGTCATTTTTGGTTAGCTGTCCCGGGCCAAGTTCGAAGCCACCAACTTCAGTGTATATGGCTGGCACCATAACCACTATGCTATGGCACTTAGTCAACTAACTTTTTATTTTTAAAAACAGACTATGTGCCATGCACCATGGTAGGGAATTTATTTCCATCTTTTCACTCACTAAAAGCATAAATGATGGACCAGGCATGGGGAAAGATAATTTATATTCAGTGACTCACTCAACAGGTCATTCACTGAACACAACCTATGTGCAGAACTCTACTAATTCATGTGCCCTTCACATCAAACCTATTTCACAGATGAAGAAACTGAGGCTCAACTTGCCCAAAGCCTACTTAGTAAGTGGAGGGGTCAGATCTGAGCCCAGGTTAACCTGGCGATAGGGCTTGTCCTGCCACGACTCAGGATTACTGCCCATACTTTCTATGTCAGGAATCTCTTTCTCTTGGAGAGGCTGAGATAACTTAGCAAGAGCACTTGGCTCAGGGCCTCCTATCCTAATGCTTCCATCACTAAGTCTTAGTGTTGAGAGCTCTGGCTCTAGCTGAGGGTCATTCATCAGTAATCATTTGTTTTGAAACATTTCCCAACCTGCCTGCCAATTTATCTTCTGAGTGGATCACACAGAGATCACTTGTGCCAGGAAGGGAGTTGGCCTTCCTTTGTCCTCACAGGCCGTTAGACAGGAGCTGAGTCTCCAGGAAGTGCTGTCTCAGCATGACCAGGTGCCACTCGTGGACATAGAGCCTTACCCGAGGCATCAGGGTAAAACGTGGCCAGTGGTTGGTAGATGAGAAGACACAAACTTTTGAAGGAAGAGTAAAAAGTCTGATAGATCTCTAAGGGCTGAGCAGGGCAGAGGGGAAAACACAACAATTAGAATCAAAGAAGGAATGGAAATCAAGAGGGTGAATAGCATCAAATGCACACCAGGTGCCTAACAGATAGACAGTGAGGACGTTGTCCCTGCCCTCAGGGAGCTGACTATGTCCTGTAGTTCCTGCAGAGATAGACACAGTGTCAAATAATATGTGATTCGTGAGACAGGCACTTTGGAGAACTGGTCTGTGTGGTTATGTAGGGGCTTCCCTGGCTGTCCTGAGCCTCCCTCCTCGTGCAGGTGAGAGCAGAGCTCTGAGTCTTGCCATCAACAGTGGTGATGGGTGTGACAAAGCACACCCAGTGCACTAATAAAATTTAATGCTGAAATCAAGCAATAATATTTGCCTATTCATACGCATTTTTATAACTCCCCATGTAACACAAGGAATCACATTTCCCTAGAAGAGGATGCCTTAAGTCTGTGTGCAACCCCCTCCAAATCCATTGATTCCACAGACAACATCCAAGGGGCCGATGAGGAAGGAGACAGCAGAAGAGGGACTCGTGTTTGGTGTGAGGCTGTGCTCCGATGTGGTGGAATGGGGCTCAACAGTGAGTTGGGACGCCATTCTCCCTACCTATATAAGACTGATACAAGAGCATCAACTAAGATTTAATCTTTTTCCCTCTCCTTTTTCCATATGCTCTGAGTTCAGCATCTCCGTTCTCTTTGGAGTGCATCTAGCCAGTCATATGGGTACATAGTCTGTATGTCGACCAGTAGCCTGGACCATGGTATTTGTTCCACATCAAGAACTATCTCAGCCTTTGTTGATGGACAGGCTGTCTGTTTCTTCCCTTCTCTTCCACAAAATACTCTGAGGCCGGGACTCTGATCCCAGAGAAGAGTAGAGAGACAGAGGGACTAAGGCAGGAATGTGGTCAAGGCCTGGAAATTCCATGAGAGGCATGGTCTGACTTTTTCATATGCAAAATACAAGTAAAATTGGTATTTTTTATCACAAATCAGAAAGCATAGTTCTTAGTAAAAATGCAGGTAATTTATTAAGGCATCTAAAACAATTTCTCATCACTCAAAAGTTGAATTAGATAAATAAAATTAATGGAGAAAGTAGGGAGAATGCTTGTCTGAATTTTTGCTTTCAAAACAAGAAGAAGAAGACTGAGTAAATGAGTGTACAAAATACCTAGAGGGGAATAGATGTCGGGATGCTTATTCTTGCCTAGATTAGCATATTTGATGAATCCTGCAGAGAAGAGCTACCATCTTCTTGTTCAACAATCAGGAGTGTCAGGTGACCAATAGGGTGGCAGAGCAAATTCTGAGAAAAGTTTCCTTAAATTTAGCTATTAGCACTTTGAGAGTTGGGGGTGGTTTTTTTCTGCAGCATTCTAACCATAAAATTATTGTGAGGGTGCCGGATGTGGACACACGGGTATTCCTAGTGAACGACAAAGTGTTGGGAAGTGAAAGATGTGCTGCTGTTTTCTTTCATGAAGACATCATCTTTGCCCTCTGAGTGCCTGAAATGACTGGAGTCCCAGCTCTGCAGTGAAACAGCAGAGTGGCTTGGAATAACTTGCTTGTGCTGCCTGGCCCTCTGTCTCCTTCATTGTAAGATGAAGGCACAGCACGCCCGGGTTCTGGGGCTCCTTCTAGGCTATTGTGAGTCAGAGCATCTCCTGAGCCTGGTGCATGTGCCCGATCTCTGGTGGCACCGCACCTCGCACCTGCAGGATCCTGGGCCTGGAGTGGCACCTGCTTTAATGAGGAAGATGACACCAGGTCCCCTGAATCTTAAGTAGAAGATCTGTCCTAGGAGAGGTAGGCATAGCACTCTGAGAGCTCAGAGGACAGTGGCCATGTAAGGTCAACATCGTTGGAAGTAACTGTCTTCGTCTTCACAGGCCATTTACTCGCAGTTCCTACTCAATGTCAGTTCTCAGGGCCACGCAGAACAGGCCTGATCAGTTAACCCTTATCTACATACCAGCTATTTGACAGTTGTTCCTGGTGATTCAGGGAAAGTGACTCTACTTCTCTGTCTCACAGTTTCCCCATCTATGAAATGGAGATAATACTACCTTCTCTTTCCTATAAGTAATTAGAAGAATAAGATAGTATTTAGTATTTCAAAAGTGCAATGTCAATTGCTATTAGTACTATATATAATTATATACCTTGAATTATTAATGATACACTGCTTGTAGATATAATATTCATAAATTGCTATAAGTAAATGTAAGTGAACACCATGTACATTTAGCAAAATGAAGTAATATCACTGTCAAAGGGATTTATACTTGGAATGCAAGAATAGTTCAACATACAAAAATTAACCAATGCAATATACTACATGAACAGAATGATGGAAGAAATACATGATGATCTCAAATCATGCAGAAAGACCCCTGACAAAATTCAGTATCCTTTCATGATAAAATCACTCAGCACACCAGCAATAGAAAGAAATTACCTAAACGCAATAAAGGCCATATATGAGAAATTAAAGACTAAAGGTTTTTCCTCTGAGATCAGAAATAAGACAAAGCTGCCCACTTTTGCCACTTCCATTAAATATAGTACTGGAATTATCCTATAATTGTTTTGGATAGAATAGAAGGAAATAGAAGGGAATAGAAGCCATCAAACCTGGAATGCAAGGGCTGTGCCTGTGTCTCATTGAGTAGGGCGCCGGCCTCATATACCAAAGGTGGCCCCAGCCTAACTGCAAAACAGAAAAATAGCCGGGTGTTGTGGCGGGCACCTGTAGTCCCAACTACTCGGGAGGCTGAGGCAAGAGAATCGCCTAAGCCCAGGAGTTGGAGGTTACTGTGAGCTGTGTGATGCCACGGCACTCTACCAAGGTGATAAAGTTGAGACTCTGTCTCTACAAAAAAAAAAAAAAAACTGGAATGAAAGAGGTAAAATTATCTTCATTGGAAGATGACATGATCTTATATATAGAAAAACAAAATAGTCTATGAAACAATCCCCTTTAGAACTAATAAACAAATTTGTGGGTTGTAAAATCAGTGCTTATAAATCAGTTGCATTTTTACACATTAATAATAAACTCAAAAAGGAAATTAAGAAAATAAATTCATTTATGAGACTATCAGAAGCAATAAAATACTTAATAAAAACTTAGCCAAGGGGAGAAAATACTTATAAAGTAAAAACTGCAAAATACTGCTGAAAGAAATTAAAGAAAGTATAAATAAATGGAAAAACATCCTATGGGTTGGAAGAGTTAATATTGTTTAATGTCAATATTATCCAAAGGGATCTGCAGATTCCTTGCAAAATAAATGGTCCCTGACAAATGACCAATTCCTATCAAAATAGCATTAACAATTTTTGCAGAAATAGAAAAATCGATCTTAAAATTTATATGGAATATCAAGGAAACCTCTATAGCCACAATAATCTGGAAAGAAAAGAACAAAATTGGAAGTCTCACACTTCCTCCTTTCAAAACTAATTAAAAACGTTCAGTAAAAAGAAAAAAACTGGGTTACTGACATAAAGACAGACATATAGACCAAAGGAACAGAGTAGAGAGCCCAGAAATAAACCAGGACGTATGGTTGTGCTTTTTGACAAAGGTGCTGAGACTATTCAATGGGGAAAAGCCATCTCTTCAACCTTTGGTGCAGGGAAAACTGGAGAACCACATGAAAATGAATAAGATTGTATCTTATCATATACGCAAATTAACTCAAAATGGATTAAAGACCTAAACATAAGACCTAGAACTATAAAACCTTTAGAAAGAGGGTGGTGCCTGTGGCTCAAAGGAGTAGGGTGCCGGCCCCATGTATCGGAAGTGGTGGGTTCATACCCAAGCCCGGCCAAAAAAACAAACAAACAAAAAGACTTTAGAAAGAATCCACAAAGGAAAATCTTCGTTACATTATATTTGACAAGGAGTTCTTGAACATAACATCAAAAGCAACTTATTAAAGGTAGAGTATTAATGTCTTTATATAGTGATCAAGGAAATGCCATGAAGGATATCTGTAACAGTATGATTGTGCCCTGTGATTGCACCAATGTACATAATTATGATTCAATAAAATTATTTAAAAAAAAAA
>CAUYON010126276.1:0-30329 GCA_963573935.1 Arctocebus calabarensis
GTCTTTATATAGTGATCAAGAAAATGCCATGAAGGCTATCTGTAACAGTACGATGAAAACATTTCTGAATGTATATGAATCATGCCCTATGATTGCATCAATGTACAGAATTATGATTCAATAAAATTATAAAAAAAAAAAAAAAAAAAAAGCCAGGTCTGTTGAGGCTTTCAGTTTAAGATCTCTGAAGTCATTTCAAATTTGTTGTACCCCCAACCCCAGATGAGTCCTCCTCTCCAGATAAAAGTGATTTGGACTTTCACAAGTCTTGCCTCCAAAAATAGAACAATCTCTGAGATTGAGGTGAACCTACAGGTCTCTGTAACATTTCTATTTCACAGGACCCTTTTGCCATGACCCTGGAAATCTCAGCATTGCGGGCTTGACTCTTCCCACAGAGCAATGGCCAGAGAACTCAATAAAAAAAGAAGATCTGAGCGCAAAATGATGAGGATGGGGAGTGGGAATTTAAAGCTGAAATACGGGAAGAAGCCAGAAGGATAGTGGTTCATTAGTGATGTGAGAACTCGGCACTCAGCCAGTGACTGTCAGGGCAGACCGTGTGGGCTGCCCTCTTGTTTTCCTGCCCAAGAAGATGAGCTTGCAAGGGCGAGCTCATTCCTCCGCTCCCAAAGATGAAAGGCACTCGAGGAATGATTCTTTACAGTCTGGGTTATTAGACAAAATAAAGCACTCCTAGAAAAGATGGCAAGATGACAGTGAAAAGATATTTCTGTGGAATTAGAATAAACCAGAGATAAGAGGGGATAATGTCAAAATATATGACAGAGTAGGTCAAGAGAAGGAGAAATGCAATCACTCTGCAGCTCCATTCCGTATGCATAAATATTCTGGATCTTCTAAATAAGAAGAGTGTTCCATGCTCCACAGAACATGTTAGTAAATTCTTGCATAGATGGAAGGAAACTCATTAGTGCCCCAGGGGGGACAGGTACAGCCTGGTGCTTAGCGACTCCCCACTGAGTGGCTGTTTTTAACCTGACAAAATAAACAGAGTGTTGTCTTTCTGGAAAGTGTATCCAAGATGAAATAACAAAAGGCAATAATGAAAGGGAAAAGAGTGAGCAGGGCTTTGATATTTGAAGAAACCTTGAAAGATCTCTATGAAATACACAAACCAGGGACAGAACCCCAGGAAAGCACATTTAGGTGAGGTCAAAATACTGGTTGCCCTGTGATGGGCTAGACAAGACTGATTTTTTTTTTCATTGCAATAAGATGGGAATTTCCTCACCCCAAAAGAGAAAGCTTGGCCAAAAAGGTTTTATACAATTTTCTGCTAACTGAAAGTGGCCAAAGGGTTTTATAAAATTTCCTGCTAACTGAAGGTGGGATTCTTCAGTGGTCTTTATAATTGCACAGGGTTCTTGGTGGAGGGGAAAGGGAGAGTAAGGTGTTTTCACCTCTTTTATCATCTCCCCTTGGGGCAGGCATTGTGAGCCCTTGATGTCAATTTTCTTTCCTCATTCTGGACAGTGAGTGGTACATTGTTCCCAACAAAGAAAGGAAGTCAACGTGATTACTCAACAAAGAACATTTCCAAAGGAACTTTGCAGCCACTGCAGCCACTCTCTCCTCACAGGACTGGCCCAATTCTCCTTCAGGTAAAGGGGGCACACATCTTGGATTAACCTACTTAAAAATAACAGATCATAGGTACCGTCTGTTAATTCCAGCTGCTTCTTATAAAAAAAAAAAATCTGTTACATGATGTCAGAAGACCATGAGATCATAAAAAGACTTACCAGAGGGTCTCCTAAAATAGGAGAGACGACCAGAAGTCATTAGGCTGAGGTAATCAAGTGCAGAGCATTATTCCAGCTGCAGAAAATAAATAACACGTTCCCAATATAGATGGCAAATGTTCTCCGAACCTAGCTATAGCCGTGAGATTGAGCATCATGCTATCTCCAGGAGGCCTAACTCTATTACGTGTAGAACATCAACTAGATCCCTGCCTTGTCCTGCTGACAATTTTATCTCTCAAAAGGTAGAGAAAGCAATTAGGGAAACCGCTATTCTTGATACAATTCTAACATCAAGGAAGAGCCAGCTGGCCACGGGTAAGTGGCAGGAATCTCCTGAGTAAGTGGCCTCTTTGGCTCAGAATAAAGTGTAACCACTTTGGATAGGACACCACGTGCAGGTAGACCGGGTCATCATTCACAGCCACCAGCTCTGAGCACCAACCAGCTGTGGCTCCTGCCTTCCACGAGCTTACAGCCTACCCAGAAGAGAAGTCATATCTGAGGGCATCTTATCAGGGACAGCAGGGAGGCAGAACAGGCAGGTGTTACAGAATTCAAAGAAGGAAGAGTATCCTGTGGATGGGATGAGGCATAGAAATCTGTCTAGAGCTGACTTAGGGAAGGTGGTGCGTGAGCTGAGGCCTCTGTGCGTTACATGTGTGGGTGTGTGAAGGAGGAACCCATATTCTGCACCGGAGCAGTGGTTTAAGAATTAGAACATAAACGTCCACGTGGAGGCCACTGAGTTTGGCCAGTGGAGACTTTCTAGAAGGATAGAGTAAGTCCCAGGAGATTCAAGATGGAAGGCAGGAAATTTTAGGTATTCCAGGGAACTGCCTCTGCCCTCAGAGTCAGCTCTGCCAACCACATTTGTTCTAAGTTACCATTCATTCACACCTCACCGCAACACAGCTGTCCGGACTGGGGGGAACATGCAATAGAAGTTGAGCCCAACAGATGCTGTCCACCAGGAATTTGGAATGTGGAATCTCTGCTGGTCAGCTGCTCTGTGGGTATAGAAACTTCAGGAGCTACAGACAGAGACCATCTCCTCCTAAGAGCAAAACGAAGCCAAGGGCACGCTACAAAAGGAGAAGAACGAGATGGACAGATGCAGAAAAGCAGGGATGAAGTCTCAGAAAAGAAGGGACCAAACCAGGCCCTGCCCTGATCCATCTTCATCTTGGGCCCAGTGCATCCATACCACCCTCCTTCCTTTCCTTTTTCTTTTCTTCTCTCTCTTTCTCTTTTTTGTTTGAGAACAAGTCACACTCTATCACCATAAGTAGAGTGCTGTGGCATCAAAGCTCACAGCAACCTCAAACTCCTGGGCTCTGCCTCCTGAGTAGCTGGCTAGTTTTAGCAAAGATAGGGTCTCATTTTACTCAGGCTGGTCTTGAATTACTGTACTCGATCTACCCACCTCAGCCTCCCAGAGTGCTGGGATTACAGGCACGACCACAGTGCACTATGCCAAGGCCTTCTTGTAAGTCAAGCCGAATTGCTTGGGTTCCAAGACTGGACTTAAAGGCCATGACTGTGATATATGCCAGGCCCTGAGCTGAGCACTTTTACAGAGTTATGTGAATAAGCCTGAAGGTTGGACTCCACTGAGCTTCTAGGACAGCAGAGGTGCCAGGACTGGACTCCAGACACTCTGACCTCGACATGGTGCTCTCAAACCCATTGCAATTCTCCCTCACGCCTCGGAAAAGACAGTTTCCTGAAATGAGAGCCGATGGCTAAAGACTTTGGACTTATTCTTTGGTGTAATAAATACGTGAGTAGTTGAAGATTTTTGAGCAGATAAAATTGGGGAGTGTGAAGAGAGAATGGTCCATAGGCAGGAAGATCCTGGGGGCCAGGCCATCAGGAGAACTCTCTAGGGTTTGCTATGGGTGCATTGAGCCTAATTGGGAAAGAAAAAAAAAAAAAACTGAGAAGAGAGCCAGTGCTGTTAGTCTGCAGGGATGAGAACCTGCCAGTCCAGTGGGGGAGGTGAGGATAGAAGGGCTGAATGAACAGCTGGGTCAGCAGCCAGGTAACAAAAAGCACTGGAGCAAGACGCACGGTGAAGATGGAGCCGAGAGACAGAGTCGGCCAGCCCACGGCAAGGAGCATCTCTTTCCCATAGAGCCCAGTGTCCGCTGCCTGGGATAGGGGGGCAGCTCTTTGGAAAACCCCACTGGAGCTCACAGCTTCAAAGCCTCAGGAGCCCAGAAGCTGGTCTGCAAAGGACCCAATAAAGAGCGAACAGGGAGCAAATGAGAAGGGGGCAGGACATCTAGGAACAGGGACAGAAACTTGAAAGGAAGATGTGAGACAGCCACTGGAGGGGACGAGACAATCAAAGAGGGTTTCTTTCTGTCTACTTTCTTTGCTTTCATTTTAAATCTTTCTTCTTTCCTTTCTGGATAGGGAAGCTCTGCTTATCTTTGTCAGCAGAAGGTAAGGAGCCGGCAGGCAAAACTGAAGCTTCAACTTCAATAAAGGATGGTGCAGGATCCTGGGTAAGCACCTGAACTTTGGGGGGTGGGGGGAAGAGTTAAGAACATCATTGCAAGACAAATAGATGGAATTCCACAGCTGTGTTGTCTAACAGAGTAAACCCTTCATTCAAGAAAGGTTATGAAAGCTAAAATTTCAGCAAAACAATCACAAACAATCCCAGAGAGCAAAAAAGAGTGGAGACATCTAAAGAGGGCCATGCAGTCACCCAGACGGCTGTCTGCCAGAGCCAGAGCACGGAGGAGACAGGGATGAACGGGGGAGGAGAGCCCCTAAACACGGGGACACATGGCTCTGTAGCAGGGCCCCGGGTACCAGTCAGCAGGGCTGAGGACTTAAAAAGTGCTAGAACATTTTTAAAAGGACTTTTGAGTTTTGGGGGAAAACTAGCAAACAATGACAAATCCACCACTCAGGGAAGATAATTTAATGCTCACAGATGCCAATAAGAAGGCAAAACTCTGAATGTGTCTGCCTTTCCTTAGGAAAATGATCTTGAGAGGGAGAAAGGTATGGTAAACATCATAAAGAAGTAAGTGACGCGCAAGAGAGCGAAAAGATAATAAGAGAACAGTTGACTTCCTTAAATGAGTTCAACTCTTCAGGCCTGACAAAGCGCAGCCCAGAACTGATGGTGGGGCTCAGAGGTCTGTGTCTGGGGACGTGTTCACAGCAATACCAGAGAAGCAGATGTTGCTTAGATTGGGTGGGAGGAGGTGGAGGGGGAGGAAGGCACACCTTCAAAAGCCCAAGTTAATCCCCACAGTGGAATTAATTATTAAACAATGACTTGTGAGAATGTAGAAGAGGATATGTTGATAATAAACAATAAGCCGCTGGAGGTCATAGTTTGTGTCATTTAATGTCATTTCTGTATTAGGAGATAGACAAGCAGTTAGACTTTGCTCTTCATTCATATATGCCCTGTCTCATTCACAAGACACCAAAGGGACACCAAAACTCTACCGAGACACTGCAAATTGTGATTATATGAGCAAGAAAAAAGGAAAAGCAAAAGAGAAACAGAATGGAGTCATAAATAAGACCAGTATGAAGATGTGTGGCAGGGAGTCGTCCACTCGATAAAGTGAATTCTACTCACTTGCTGAAGATGAACCACCAACTGGGCTGTAAGTGTTCTATCAGCAACAATGGAAAAAACCTGATTGATTGTTCATTTTGCACCATCTATGAAATTTATGAAAGAAAGAAGGAAGAAAGAGGAATTAAGGGGGAAGGGATGAAAGGAGGGAGGAAAGACAGAAAGATGCAAAGAAAGAAATAATAAAGATTTATTCCTAAGACTAGACCCCAAGGAAACTTCAGAAGATCATCAGAAAAGAAATAGTGTGTAACCGTAATAAACAAACACTTCAAGGACTGTATTCAGTTAGATATAACATATAATGTCCAAGAACTACTCTACTTCTCTAGCATAAATGATGTGTAATTCAAATCTGAGTAAACTTCATTAAAAATCACAGTACTATAGAAGTATTTTCAACTTCTAATACTGGCCTGATTTTTTTTTTTTTTTTGAGACAGAGTCTCACTCAGTCACCCTGGGATGGAGTGCCGTGGTGTCATAGCTCACAGCAACCTCAAACTCTTGAGCTCAGCCTCCCAAGTAGCTGGGAGTTCAGGTGCCCACCACAACACCTGGCTATTTTTTTTTAACAGACAGGGTCTCGCTCTTGCTCATGCCTGTCTCATACTCTAAGCTCAGGCAATCCACCCTCCTCAGCCTCCCAGAGTGCTGGGGATTACAGGCATGAGCCATAGCATCCAGTCCTGGCCTGATTATTTTAAGCAACATTTAGTACAGATTAATTATAGGACAAGTACCAATACACGTACAATAAGCACTGGAGGGTTTCCCACACTCTTCTTTTGAGTGGTGACTCACAGTCACACATCCTCTAGGAAGGTCTGTGCAGGACACTGCTTCGGAAAGACTCGGGGTCCCCCCCATTCTTGGTGACAAGTGATAAGTGTGAGTCTGCTCCCTGACACTGAGCAGACTCACATGGACAGCCAATGACACTGGCTGGGAAGAGTCTTGAAAGCTAACATCCCTATATTCAAATAGTACTACAGCCAAACAAGCCCAACCACATCAATGATTATCTTCAGATGATTCTTCTAAGTTACCACACCATCTAAGTTACCACACCATCTCTAAAGTAAGAAGTTTCACAGGTGTTCCAACAGTTTGGATCAGGGTATAATATACTAGACAAACACTAGATAGGAACAAGATTGAATTCTCAGGGCTACACCTACAATGACATGTAACCTCCTTGGGTCATCCTCCATAAAACAAAGGGGTTGCATATTTAGATGACTGTTAAGCATCCTTTCTGTACTAATAATAATATTCAATAATTTAGGGGTATAAAGTAAAAATGCATTTAAATATATTCTGTAATTACAAAACACAATATATATATGTGTATATGTGTATACCTCTATATTGTTGGTAATCTTGTTAATTTATCATATAAAACATTTCATTTATAGAAATCCAATTTATATATAAATTTTCAGGAAGATATATAATATGATGTATGCCTATATGATAATAAACATGGGGCAATTCATTCGTGACCCACCTGGGGGACAAAGAGAAATTCTGTCTCTACAAAAAAATTAAAGAATTAGTCAGGCCTGGTGGTGGGTACCTGTAGTCCCAACTACTCTGGAGGCTGAAGCAAGTGGATCACTTGAGCCCAGGAGTTTGAGGCTGCAATGAACTATGATCACACCATTTCACTCCAGCCTTGGTTACAAAGCCTCGGTCTTTTAAAAATATACACAAGGTGGCCATAAAGGTCTTGTGCAATTTATAATAGCACACAAACTTTATGGCCACCCTATATGTATGAGGCAATTCTAAACTCATTGTAGTATGCTAGATTGCATCCTAGAAAAGAAAAAAAGGACACTAGTGGAAAAACTGATGAAATCCAAAGGAAGTGTGTAGTTTAAAAAAAATAGAAAGAAGGGTTCACATGTGCACATTTACTGTTCAGTTGGCAAACTTGACCTTTTCTGCCCCAACCATCTTCACAAAAATATGAACCCCAGAATCCTTCCCTTTGATGTGACCCATCCTTGTTGACTAATCTTAGACCCTGCTCTCTGAACTATTCCAACTCACTTGGCTCCCCTCTGAATCCCTGCATATAGTCATATGGCCCCTTCGATTACACCATTTCCACTCATTTTTGACAACCTAGAGATACTGACTAGCCCAGGTCCTCATTGCCAACTGCCCAATTCACCCTCTGTACTGGATTTGGACAGTCAGCCACATTTGATGAACATTTACTTGTCTAATAAACCTCATTGACTCTGTATTATGCCTTCTATACTTCCATCCTAAGATACTTTTGGGATAAGACCACGGCATTCTATGATAAATGCTACTTTCACTTTCAATTTTCAGTAAAGACAATGGAATCAGAAAGATCTAGTGAAAGGCAACTAAAGTCATTGAGACAGAAAAGGCTCCTTCATAAGAATGAATTAAAGAAATTAGGAGTCTACGAGATAAATAAAAATGTTAGGAGGAGACACTGTCAAAGTTTTCCAAGTCTTAAAGAGAAAAAATGGATTTATAATCCAAATTCCGGAATACCAGACTGAGACATCATCTCTTGAATCTTAAAACTGACAAATATGGGGCAGTTAGAAAGAAATTACTACTAAAAACAAACTGGACACATCAAGAGATGGTAAGGACTAAAAAGATAAATTTGAGGAGGGTATAGACAAAGTCATGAAAAAAAAATCTATGGAGGAACATTAAGAGGAAATTGAATTTCTCTAAACTTTAGAGACAAGCTCAATTCCCATTGAGCTTGGTAGGCATGCTGACTACCAAGAACTGAGCTCTACTAATTGCAGGACCCTGGGAGAGCTGTTTATTTGCTGAAGCCTTTGTGTAGTTCATTTGCTGTGAGGATCATCATGTAAGTGTGTCACACCATGCCAAGTACACAATAAGTAGCAATAGCATGATCCAGCTCAATGTAACAACTCTGCTGAGTCATTATTCTGTCTTCAGTAAATCAGCACTTGCTGTTTTCAATAATCAAACCCTGCTGTCAGGTCCTTCTCAGCTCAACTCTTAGGATCATTTTTTTGGGTATTCCAGGCAAGCCCTGTTACAGTTAGAAAGAGGATCGGCACTAGAAAGTTTCCAATCTCAAGACCATGGTGACCCCAGAGAAAATGCTTTTCTAAAAAATAAATCTACCAGGTCTGCTTAACAACAACGAAAAAATCTACATTAACCAATTGCCACACAAGCTTTCCCTCCAGTGACATTTGGTAGAAATCTCTTATACTGAGAAGTACAATACTAAGAACTTACATTGTGGCTTCCTTAGGAAGACAATAGGAGATTTCAACAAACATTTTATTATTATTTTTTATTTATGTGTTTTTTTTATTTTTTGATACAGATTCTCATTATGTGGCCCTTGGTAGAGTGCCGTGGCATCACAGCTCACTGCAACCTCCAACTCTTGGGCTTAAGCGATTCTCTTGCCTCAGCTTCCCAAGTAGCTGGGATTACAGGCATCTGCCACAATGCCCAGACATTTTTTCATTGCATTTGTCACTGACGTTTAGCTGGCCTGAGGTGGGTTCAAACCCACCAGCCTCGGTATATGCGGTTGGAGCTGTAACCACTGTGCTACGGGCGCCGAGCCGCATTTTATTTTTTTAATTTAATTTTTTATTAAATCATAACTGAATATATTTGTAATATTCAGCCATAAAAACAAGATGGAGACTTTACATCTTTTATGTTTACCTGGATGGAGTTAGAACATATTCTTCAACAAACATTTTAGATGTTGGTCTTTGCAATAAGACATGTCAAAAGTGAAAGATCAAAAAACTAAAAGGTAAATAAAATAGTAAGAAAAAGATTTCTAAGCAGATGCAAAACTAATAGCAATTCAAGAGTTCATGCAGGAGAAATGGAATTCCCTCACTGTAGGAGACAAGATGGAAAAATTTTAAGAGAGTAACCACATGCGGGATTCCCATATTCCTCTGGTGCACCTCAAAAAGCCAGGCAGATAGCTTCCAAGTAGTTGTTTCTGCTCTGAAACTCACCTTCCGAACAAATAGAAAATTTTTAGATTATTTGCTATCTTCCATTCCTGCATTTTCAAGTGTTCATTTACTTAATAGGCTGTGCCTTGATTACAGTCCTATATGGGTTTGAATTTTACTAGCATTCCTCTCCAGGGACTCATGCTAAGTCAATACCTCTTATCCGATAAGGCTTAAATTGGCGTTGTAAACCACCATTTGGCCTCTGTAACAGAATTTTAAAGGGAGGAGTAATTAACAAATTTCCCAATTACTTACCCCTATTCCAGATTTATTAGGCATCGTATCTTCAGAGTTGTCTTTCACCCTCAGGAATATGGTGTGAAAATCATAGGCAAAGGAGATAAAAGAAAAGCTCCACTGATTATAGACAAGGTGGTTTAATGCTACAATTTATTCTTCCTAGTTCACAAATATCTTAGCTTTTTCCCTTTCATCTTCTCTTCAACTACTGTGATCTGTTTCTCCTCTCTGCCAGCAGATGCTTCCAACTGTTCTCCTCACGGGCCGTGTTATAAAGCCTCATAATTTGCAAACCCAGGGGTACTTTACAGGCTTTCACCCCTTTGCTTCTTTAAATTTTCCCCTGCCTTGGCACCTGGTTTTCCTCCCATTTCTCTAGTTGCTCCATCCAACTCCAAAGCACCTCTTGTTCTGCTGGGCCTCCTAAACATCTCCTCTGGCAGTTCCTCATCCCCAGTGCCGTGGCCCAGTTCAAATTTCTATCATTGCTCAGCCAGATCACTGTTACAGCTGTCAAATAGGTTTTCTTGCCAACCCCATCCACCTCCCAATGAAATACCCACTCTGGCCACAAAGTATTCATTCCAAAAGGCAAATCCAATCACATAACTCCCTAACCTAATCTTTTTTCACCTACAGAATAACATCCAAACAATTCCTCATATGTGTAAATCCATTCTTGATCTGGCCCTGCCAGGCCTGCCAGCCACATTTCCTGTGGCTTCCCCACACTCTCTTCTCATTCCAATTGGCTCTCCACAATGCCATGCCCTTCCCTTTGCATACACACTATTCACTCTGCCAGAAGCGCCCTCCGTCACCTGCCCCCAATGGCAAACTGTCTTGTTGTTAGAGACTCAGCTCCAGGGTGACTTTTTCTGAGGAGGAGGTGACTCCCAGGCAGAGGGCGCTGTGCTCCAAGCCCGTGGCCCACAGAACACAGAGAAACCTTCACATTACCAGGGCGTATCTGCTCTTCCACCTTAGCATTAGGCAGGAAGCACCAGGGGCCAAGTCCTCCTGGACTTTGTGTTTGCGGTGTCAAACCCCACAGTCCCTCCCTGGTAGGTGACACATGTCAGCTCAGTGTTCAGCTAGAGACTTGATAAATCACTCGTGAAGGCAGACAAGGATTCCTTTAAAATGGTATTTTTAAAACTCCCCCGAAAGAAAAGATGACAAAAATCCCTGCGTCTGCTCACCTGAGTGGCGTTCTGTGAGGCTTTCAGGAGGAAAAGGAATTTTGCGGGTCTAACTGATGCCACGCGGAGAACAAGCCCATCCCAGAGGCGCTATTTAAATTCCACTCAGTGATTCTCTTTTTAATTCATTTTTATTCCAGGTGCAGGCCTGCAGCTATTTTAAAACTGAGACTTAAAATAAAGTAATACTATTATAATAGCTGGAGTTATCACAGGCTCCCGCAGTCAGAGGGCGCCTTGAATCCCCCACCAAAAAAACCACTTCATGAGTTTTAACGAATCACAATATCCCTTCCCCAGGAGAGGGTGGGGAGCAAACAGAGCCGGGGGCTCCATCATCAAAGGATTATGCTTCACTTTGCAAAAGCGTTCATCCCCAGATCCCTGAAATAGTCCACTTTGTACCTTTAACCATTAGTTTTCAAAATATTAACAGACTGAACGGACAACTAGATGGCTGGGCAGGAAAACGGAAAACAGTAAGCCAGAGAGGTGTCCTCCAAGTGTGGCCAGCAGGCCACCTGTGTCAGTCTCTTGAGACCCAGGTCAGAACACAAATGTCATTTTCAGGTACCAACCAAGACCCACGGAATCAGAACGTCCACTCGGAGGAGAAAATGGCATTTAGGCGCGTGTTTTCTGGAAAGCAACTCCATGCTAAAGAAAAATGCCCTGGAAAATGAGGTTTTGTGAAAGGTGCCTACAGACACAGCCCTGCCTCTGACCTGCTTATGTCAACAAGAGCCAGGATTGTTTCTTTCAACTCATTAATGAAAAAAATCCTGCTTTAATTACTGGCCTAAACCAGCAGGGAGTCCACAGTATGAATGCAGCCCAGACAGGGAACATTCCCAAACAAGGCTACTGTGGTCATAGCAGTCCCTCCCCTGACCTCCTCTGGACGGTGAGCCCAGGAAGGCCTGTGGGCAAGACCCTGCCTATCCCACCCTTCCACCTCCCACACCATGGAAGTGACATGTAACTGAGTTTGCCCAAGTTAGGTTTCTGTTACTTGCCACCAGAAGGGTCCTGGGTCATCAAAGTTAAAATGGAGCCTGTTGGAGAGTTTTGACTTCCAGGATCCCAGAAGTGAACGGAATGGCCATGCCATGGGAATCCTCCAATGTCTACAGAGAGAGGGTAACCTAGGAAGAGAAAGCCTGAGTCATTTGCTCACAGCTGGCTGCCCTAGAGACACCCCATTCATTCACACCTGGGACTGCCCTAGCAGCACGCTGAGGCCCAGGGCAGCCTCTCCGTCCCAGAAAGGAGTGTGCGCCTCTCTGAATCCAGCTCAACAGACCTTGCCTTCTTTAAGGGAACACTTCCACTTCCTGTTGCCTGGAAGGAAAGTGCCCCTCTCTCCCTTCTCAGACTTTCCACGGCATTTGCTCTTCCCTCCACTCATTTGGCAATTACTATTTACACTCTGACAGCCTGCGAGTAGGAAAGAGAATCAGTGTTTCCTAATTGTTTAAATTTCACAGGCCTGTAAAATCCTCCCATAAAAACAGTAATAACTGGGCGGCTCCTGTGGTTCAAAGGAGTAGGGCACCGGCCCTATAGGCCGGAGGTAGCAACTTCAAACCCAGCCCTGGCCAAAAACTACAAAAAAAAAAAAAACCAAGAACCACTATTAACTGCAAAACAGAAAAATAGCTGGGCGTAGTGGCAGGCGCCTGTAGTCCCAGCTACTCAGGAGGCTCAGGCAAGAGAATCGCCTGAGCCCAGGAGCTGGAGGTTGCTGTGAGCTGTGTGATGCCACGACACTCTACCGAGGGTGATAAAGTGAGACTCTGTCTCTACCAAAAACAAAAAAACCATTAATAACTTATTATTTAGCAAAGTAACAGTTTTAAAAATACAACCCATTAACCTCATCCTATCAGTTCAAAAAAAGAATATTTCATAACAAGAAAAATTAAAAACCACCTAAAAGATAATCTCAGAATAAATAAATGAAAAGTTTACTATGTTGCCATCTCCTGCTCTCATCCCACAGACCAGTCCCAGACTGCAGAAAGGCATTTGTGAGCCACTCCCCTTGCGAGTTCTCAGGCCCAACCGATCCAGGTAGGGGACCCATCTAGGACCAGGATCTGACTCCAAACATTAACAACAGAATTTTAACCTGGGTTTGACGTTTTAAGGTTACAAAATGTGCACCAGTGCTCTGCTCACATTTCATCAAATTCTCAGCAGAAGGCTACTGTGTAGATGAGGAAGCCAAAGTGCTCACTTCGCTCTAATTGTTATGAAGGTTTTTCCTTATTTGGGGTCCAAGTCTGCCTCCCTATACTGTTCACTTTTCAGCCCTTATTTTACCCTTTCCTTCTACATAGTTGTGTTTAAATCTAACCCTTAAAGTCCTTTTCCAGGCTAACTAGGTTGACCTTATTTAGTTTGTTCAAGGGCAGTAAGCTTCTATCTGAATCCCTAACACGTTCCACAGTGCCACTTACAAGATAGATTAGCAATGTTTATTGAAGAATGAAGGAATGAATGAACTGCTCTTCATTTGACATGATTTCTAGACCCTTCCTTCCCTGACCAGACCCCTCAGGAGATACATGCATCCTCTTAATGTGCCTCTTAAAATGCCACACCCAGAACTGTGTGCCACACACCAAACGGGCTGAGCCGTGCAGAATGCCACGGCCCCCTGGCCCTCCTGCCCTGGGAACAAAGCCTTTATTCTGAAGCTCAAGACTGCATGTGTTTGCATTCTGGAAGCCATTTCCCAGTGATGACTCCTATGAGGTTCAACTAAAATTCTTAGATAGTGCCATTTCTGGATTTCTTAATTGGTATTTGAAATCAAAGAACAATCCTTTAACAGTTAGCCCTGTTGTATTTCTTTTTGTGAGTTTCCAAAATCAGTGTCTTCCATCTTCATCTAACTTTTCACATCTTTATGTCCTGTCTTTCCAACTGGATCATAAGGTTCTTGAGATGGCATTGTATATACTTTTATATCAGAAGTAAGTGTAATTGTTCAGCATGGTGACATGCAGCAGGTAGTCAATAAATAATGTGCTGGCTCATTAAACTTCATTTAATCCTAATATCACTTTTCTCAGGACTCTCAGCTAATGAATCCTGCCTAAATCCCAGGAGCTAGCCCCTAAAGACTTGTTTCAATTGCCCCTTCTTATCCACATACATCCATGTGCCACATAATGGCATTTCAGTCAACAATGGACCTTCATAGACAATAGTGGGCTCATGAGATTAGATGTGTAATGGATCTGAAAAATTCTTAGCACCTAGTATTTACTACACTATAGTTTTTATAATTATTTTGGAGTGTACTCCTTCTACTTATTAAAAATGTTAACCGTAAAGCAACCTCAGGCAGGTTCTTCAGGAGGAAATCCCGAAGAAGGCACTGTTATCATAGCAGATGACAGCTCCATGCCCCCAAATACCTTCCAGTGGGACAAGTTGTGGAAATGGAAGACAGTGATATCAACAATGCTGACACTGTGCAGGCCCGGGCCCTAGGCTAATATGTATGTACCTTCGTTTTTAACAGATAAGTTTTTTGTTCTTCGTTTGTTTATTTGTTTTTGAGACAGAGTCTCATTTCGTCACCCTCAGTAGAGTGCCATGGCGTCATAACTCACAGCAACCTCAAACTCTTGGCTCAAACAATTCTCCTGCCTCAACCTTCCAAGTAAGTGGGACTACAGGTGCCTACCACAGCACCCTGCTGGTTTTAGAGACAAGGTCTCACTCTTGCTCAGGCTGGTCTCAAATTCCTAAGCTCAGGCAATCCACCTGCCTCAGCCTTCCAGAGTGCTAAGGGTACAGGCATTAGCCACTGCACCCAGCCAACAGACTTGATGTGAACATTCTAGATTATATATAGAGTCAGTGCATTGGACCCCATAATTGCAGTAATGTACACCATTATGATCTAATAAAAAAAATAATAAAAAGTAAAAAAAAATTTAAAAATGAAAATAGAAAAAAACTTACAGGACAATGATATAAAGAAAATATTTTTGTACAGCTGTACAATGTGTTTATCTTTTAAACTAAGTATTATAAAAGCAGTCAAAAAGAACTGTAAAAGTTTACAAAGTAAAAATGTTAAATAAGCTAAGGTTAAGTTATAATTGAACAAAGAAAAATATTTTCTTAAGAAATTCAGCGTAAGTGTACAGTGTTGATGAAGCCCCAGAAGTGCACAGTACTGTCCTAGGTCTTCATGTTCACTCCCCACAAACTGACTCACCCAGAGCAATTTCCGGTCCGGTAAGCTCATTTATGGGTAGTGCTCTATAAGGTGTATCCTTTTTTTCTATCTTTTATATCATCTCTTTAAAGTACCTTTCCTATTTTTGTGTTTAGATATCCAAGCATAGTAGAACCTCCATAAATGACCACCTCCTGAAGGTCACCTTATTTTCACAGACTGGACGTGTGCCACATGTACACATCAGCTCCGTAGGCCTGGTTTCTGATGCTGACCACCTCTCTATATGTTGAGCAGTTTGTTATAGTCCCTTGGGTGGTCAACTTACAGAGGCTCCACTGTAATAACCATTATCTTCAGTTGCCTGTGGTATGCAGCACAGTAACATGCTGTACAGGTTTGGAGTCTAGAAGCTACCCCACACAGGCGAGGTGTGTAGAAGGCTGTAGCATCTGAGTGCTGGAAGTGCCCTGAGTGGCGTCCCACAATGACTAGGTCACCTAACTATGCATTTCTTAGAAGGCATCCCATCCCTAAGTGCCACAGGACTGCCTTTCCAGCTGATTGTTGCTTGTCTTCACAGGACTTGCTGGATGCCCCAGAGGCAGCTTGCCCTCCCTATGACCTCCTTTTCCAAGGCCCATCACACCTTCTCAAAAACCACTGTTTCCTGAGCCCCGGCCTACTGTCCTCCCCCAAGTTCCCTCGGCTTCTCTTAACACAGCCCACGTGCAGGTAAAATCCCTGGAGCAAACTGCTGAGCATTGAGGCTAGCCAAAACGGAGGAAGAGTCACCATTTATTTTAAAATAAGATTCTCTCTGCAAAAGGAAAATTGGATTTGATGGGAGCATAACAGGGTTAATAAGAAACTTTCCATGAACACACCCATTACAGAAGAAGAAACTTCTGTACCTTCACAAATAATTGTTCTCTGCAGCAATGCTGTTTCCACACACCCGCTAAGGGCCTTGAGAAGCACTGTTGTTGACTGAGTGAAAATTAATTCTGTACACCAAATAATTATGTATGTAAGTAGTGCATTCCTGGACTCTATATATCACAGTTTGTCTATGAATCTTACATTGGAATTAAAGAAATAAGAGAGAGTTATATATAGAAGGGACCCTGAGTGAGTTACTTATGGGCAAGAATAGTTCTGTTTTCAAGCACTAAGGATTGGTCACTGAAACCCACCTATGAGTGCCCCCTCTGGAAACCCATCTTCCCTTACAGGGTTTACAAGATCACAACAACTATTTTATAGGAGAGGCTGCATATCAGTCTCCTTTCATCGGAAGCTCCTGCAGATTAGTGAAGTTTCATGACAAAGTACTCAATTTTTTAACACCCCTCTCAATTTCTGGAATGGTTAGGTTTCAAAATAGGGATTTAGCTTTTTCCAGTGAAACAGCATAGTTGACACTGGATATTATTTGTAGATTTTGCTTTAGCAAGTTTAAACCATTTTTCTTTTTTCCAATGGATCATTTCATAGAAATATCCACATATTATTCCTTCTTTGCTTTAGAACTAAATTACTTACTAGGTGAAGGGACATTAGAAAAGTGAATTATGTTAGTAAAATCCACAAATGCCTTTGCACAACATCAGTTCCATGAGGCTCATTCTTGTCTTCATAGGGAAAGGCCTAAATTGAAAATAAGTTAATCAACAACCAGGATTTGTTAAAGACATGAGTACAATCTATGGGAAAATATGCTAAACACTGCATAAGATGGGAAATGCACTGGGAACTCCCTCAGAAAATGTGCCACCCAACCTGGAAATGGACATGAAAATGAACTGCAGAGCAAGGCAGTGAATGGCAAGCAGTTTGCACAAGCTGCAGGAGGCCATAGACGAACTCCTTCAGTCTGGGGTGTCCACAGAAGGGTGGGATTAGAGCTGAGTACTGAAGCCTGGAGAGCATGAGGCCCAAACAAGGGGACAGCGTGTGCAAGAGCATGAAAATGAGGCAGAATAGGGCAGCCCTGAACAGGGGAGAAGCAAGTTCCAATCCTGACACTTACAAGCTGTGTGACCCTGAGCAAGTTGCTTGACCTTTCTGAGCCTTCATTGTCTCTCCATTAAAGGGAGAGACCAGAGGAACCAGCCTCACAGGACCATTAGGAAGAGCAGAGGAGATAATGCAAGAGAAGCACGTAGCAGCCCCATGTGTGGAGCTAAGGGTAAACCCTCAGTAAATGTTAATTATTGTTGTACTTTGCAAGGCTGTGAAAGAGCACAGACTGCCCTTGGGTTGAGCTCTGTGCTGGAGCCAAGATCAATGACAGAGGGATCCTGCTTTGCAATGTATGGCCAGACGGAGGAAATGGGTCGTGGAGCTCCATGGTGCCTGTCATAAAAATGAATGTGAGGGAGTGACCCAGGAAAAAGGGGTCACAGTCAACCCCAGCAGACTCTTCCTGTGCAGTGGGGGCCACCTCATGATGACTACAATAAATAAGTCAATTCACCCTTGCCCAGCTCCTAAACCATTTACACTCTTTAAACCAAAAAAACTCCTAAGAGGAAAGTCAGAGGAAAACCAACCAGAGAAATACTTGAGAGTGGTGCTTTCTGTGAGTCACTGCCAGAACACTCAAGAACATGGGGGGGGATTTTGAAACAGACCTCCCCACCCCATCCCCAGCCTCTCGGGAAAGACACTGGGTTACAGGAACAAAACCACCAGAACTAGACACAGTAGCTTGCAGGGGGAGGGACTCCTCTTCTGCTAGTGGCAGCAGACAGGCCGAGGGGACAATCAGCTGCCCCTTTGAAGTCTGGGGAGAGTTTTCGAGTCCATCTCTGTTGGATCGGGCTTACAGCACTTGGGAAGGAGAAAGTGGCAATGCAGCCACTTGCCGGCTAGCGCTACCATCCACAATGACAAAGGCAGCACAGCAGAAGTGGCCAGAAATGGAGAGAGCACGGGAGCTCAGGAAGGCAGGGGAGGGAAAGAAGAGGCTGACCTCGGCTGAGCATGCTAACTCAGTGCCCCAGGGATGGTGGCATTTTCCCTTCCGATACTAGAGCTGTAACAACACAAGGACTTGATAACATACAGCAGTGAAGACCAGCACCCACTATGCTTTGGTTTCTAGGAGGCTTGTAAGGAGAATTTATCTTTCTTTACATCATTTTGATTAAACTTCAACTTGAATCCCACACTGTTTTCCAAAAAACCCATATTTTAATTAGCAATAAGGTTTTGAGAAAAACTGGCAGCAAGAGCAACAAGAAACCATTGGCAGCAGTGGAACAGCGCTTGGAGAACACACAACAGGAAGGATGTTAGGGCGGTTGGATGTACCTGCTGCTAAACTGCATGAATCTTTAGAACCAAGAGTGCCCACCTATAGAAAATTCCTGAATTCGCTTCACTGTCCTAAGGCATTGATTTTCAACTGGTATGAGGGCATACCAGTGTGCCAGGAGAGGATCTTAGGTGTGCTGTGAAAATTTTTAAAGATCATTCATTAAATTATTTTCGAAAGATGTTCAAAGCACAGTAAGTATATTCTTTTTATTTACTCTTTTTTTGAGCAACATAATTTAAGTGTGCCAGAAGTTTCACTCTAGGTTCGAGTGTGCCAGGAGATAAAAAAAAAAAAAGGTTGAAAACCCCTGTCCTAAAGTCTCCTCTTCCTAGAGCCATAGTCTGAACGCCTGAGTATGAGAGGTTGAACCAGGTCCTGCCAGAACTATAGACTGCTCACCTGAGTGTCTGGGCCTGAACCAGGTGCTCCTGGATGTGCAGACTGCTCCCCTGAGCGTCTGGGCCTGAACCAGGTGCTCCTGGGTGTGCAGACTGCTCACCTGAGCATCTGGGCCTGAACCAGGTGCTCCCGGAGATGCAGACTGCTCACCTGAACCAGGTGCTCCCAGAGTGGTGAATTAACCACCTAAGTATCTGGACTTGATCCAGATGCTGCCCAGAGCTGTATACTGACTATACAGAAATCAGAAGTTGAACCAGGTGCTTCCCCAAAGGTCTTCTGCAAACAGATGCATTCTAAAGCCATGTGATCCTTATAGCACTTCAGGCACCACAGCTCTCTAATCAGAAAACAAAGCCATCAGCATCTGGGGAATCCATCCTGTCATAAACGTCTAGCCAGTCACTGTCTTTCACTTGGTGACAAGTGAGAAATATGGGCTCAAAGTAATTCTGTAGCTCTTCATAAACAGAGTGGTGTGGGAGTGCCACAAAAGGATGGAATCAACCTCGCACCCCCTCACCAGCTCCAGCATTGACTTCAGAGTGAAC
Organism: Arctocebus calabarensis; assembly: GCA_963573935.1. Lineage (NCBI taxonomy): Eukaryota > Metazoa > Chordata > Mammalia > Primates > Lorisidae > Arctocebus > Arctocebus calabarensis. The sequence goes on from CAUYON010126276.1 coordinate 19,329, forward strand.
TTGGAGAATACTTACTGAGCATCTGCTAAGTGCAGGCACTGACCAGGTTCTGGGGAGGAAATTGTTTTCAGCCTGGGCCCTCTCTTATCCCTCCAATTACAGGATGAGGAGCAGAGAATCAGGCCAGCAAAGCCCTTAAGAGCCTCTTAAACAAAAGCTTGATCCAGACAAGGATCCACCATAAATTAAACATAAGAATGTCCCAAGCCTGAAGCGAGAACGCTGGCAAAGCTCAGAGAACACTGGCACGGCAGCAAGCTTGCAGCACGGAAGGCCTGTTTCCGGGCGTGGTAACCACTCCAGTGTCTCTGCAGACACGGCTCGGTTTCCAGCCTGATGCCTTATGTCAGCACGTTCACTGGGAATGTCCACATCTAGGCTCGTGTCCTGGGGGGTGTTGGCTCCAAGCCAGGGCCAACGTACTGTGGAGGAAAAGGAAGGCCAGGGCAGCTGATGCTGATGCTACATGGTGCCTCAGGAGTGCCACCCTCGGGCTTCTTCTCCATCACTCAGGCTTCCAACCCCACCACCAGCTGGCCCTCATGTCAGTTAGGCAATAATCCCTTCTTTTGGTTCTCTTTTAAAGAGCAAAAACAGACTCTAGGCAGAAATCATTGAAGCCCCTATTACACTTCAGTGAGAAGGAAGTTAACAATGATTTAACCCATTGTTAGGAGAGACAGGAAAAGCCATTAAGCATGGAAATTTGCAATAAGTCAAGGGTCCAGAAACCAAGGGGCAAGGCCAAGAAAGGTGACACAGCTCCACTTGCTGGCTGCTTTGCCCTGAATCAACATGTTTTCAGTTCCAGATCAGCTATCGAGGGGGGTAGTCTTTCTGAGGTCAAATTCTTCCCCTCTACAGGTAGCAGGAAAGGCTGGGTGATGCCCAGGGGTCCTACTGCTATTACCTCGGCCAAGGTCAAAGCCCTTGGAAGCATCACTGCCTGGTTTCAGCAAAAGGAGAGGCAGTATGTAAGATCTCATGCACAGCTCTCAGGAAAGAAGAGTCCAGGCCAGTCGTACTTTCTGAAATTCCAACTACTGTAAGAATATGGACGTGATCCCCGACTTAGGTCTGGGTCTCCTCTCCTATTTCAGGTAATAAACAAATTTCCCCCATGTAATTAACAAATTCTCCATCATCAATCAACAAAGATGCAGTATTTCTGAGAAATGTCCTATAAACAATACCCCCCTTTGATGTCTTAGCCTGATACAATTCATCCTGAGCCCTGGGTCCCCAAGACTAAAGCAACAAAGGCTTTCAGAGGAGCTGAGCAGGAGCAACCCCTCCTTCCCCAGGAGATTCTCACTGGCTTCTTTACACCAAAACCCAGCAAGGAACTCCCCTCAGCTACTCCTCCTGAGATAGGGAGGGTGGAGCTGAACCCACCCGGAATGCTGCGTTGACACAGAGTTTCAAGAACTAACAGCTGCAGGTGTACATTTGCTGCAAAAGCAGTTACACCCAGAGTTCTGAGTTATTCACAGATTGCTGAGGGACACCAGCAGTAAGGCTCCCCTCTCAGCTCCATGCTCCAGAGTCAGTGGGTGTCGCCCTTCAGGCATATCCCTGCTGGTGAGGAAGACACTCACTACTCATGGTCCAGGTGGCTTCTGAAGGATGCACAGACCCTCCTCTCTGATAGAGGAAGTCCGAACAAGTGATATCAGAAGAGGGGCTGCTCAAGACTATAGCACCCTTTGGGGGTTCAAATATCAGTATTCTTCTTAAGGCCCTTAAAATCTTTAAGAGACATTATCCAGTTCCCCAAACCTCTCTGTGGTTGAGGTCTTTGCTGCCAGGACAGCTGATGTGCTCCAAGATGGGATCAATCACTGAGCAGGAGGAATTCCATGAGGAGGAACCACAGGCTCCCAGAACAAGCTCACAGGGAACCCCAACCCCTCATCCAGGCCCCACATCCAGGGCCAGTGAGTTCTAGCCCAATTAACAAAGAACCTTCAGCGGGTGAGACCCACACCGTTAGGTGAGCAATGCCTTTCCAAATAAGGAAAGTTAAATTTTACTGTCAGGAAGGAAAAGTTGTGAGCCATCAAGCCCATATATAAAAGTGAGGAGACTGGGCTGGGCTCAGTGGCTCACACCTGTAATTCTAGCACTCTGGGAGGCTGGGGCAGGTGGATTGCTTGAGCTTAGGAGTTTCAAACTGGCCTGAACAAGAGCGAGATCCATCTCTACTAAAAACAGAAAAACTAGCTGGTGTCGTGGTGGGCGCCTGTGGTCCCAGCTATTCGGGAGGCTGAAGCAAAAGGATAGCTTGAGTCCAAGACTTTGAGGTTGCTGTGAGCTATGATGCCACAGTACTCTAGGGTGACAGAGAGAGAGACTCTGTCTCAAAAAACAAAAAAAATGAGACTGGGGGAACATCATTATAATCTGCACCCACCACCATCTCTGGGATCCTAGAAAGGGCACTGGATTTGGGGTCACAGGATCTTGGTCCTCCATGAGTTAGGTGGCTTTCAGCAAGTCACTTAACATCTGTGAACCTCAAGTTCCCCACCTATTAGTATGAAATGAATGCAGTAAAACTTAACTCCCAAGGATATTGTAAGGGTCAGATGAAATAACGTACACAAAAGTACTTTGAAACTACAAAGTACTGCAAAAATGTCAAGTGCTATTTTGAAAGCACTTGGGAAGCTCTGGAAAACTATAAAGTAGTGGAAAAGCTAATTCTGTTTCTTCATTCTTCATCAAACCCAATCCCACAAGAGACGTGTCCGCCTAACTGCCCACTGTATCTACCCACTCAGTTACTCGGCAAACGTTCATTAAATGACTCCAGGGTGCCTGGCACGGTGCTACATGCTGGAGACAGAACAATAAAAAAGACACCAATAGGGAACTCCAGAACTGCCTACGCCTACCTCTGTTTTATATTCTTGACCTGCGAGTCCCATCCCAGGAAGGTCCTTTCTCCCAGGAGGAAATATAAACCATCTTCTTCCTGGAGTAGATGAGCAGGCCTGGACATGCAACCCCACCCTGGGAGTGGATGAGTCCACTGAGGCTAAGTCTTAACCACTGTCACAAGCCACGCAACAGCCCTCCCTCACTCTACCTCCCCATCATCAGGGCCCTTTCAAAGCCTTTCATGTCAAAACCTGAGGCCCCCGGTGCACCCAGCCCCAATCGTAGCAGATGCACAGTCTGTTGAAACAAACACATGACATACCAAAGCAGTGAACCAAAGGCTTCCCCCCACCCCAAGCCATACGATACCCATCATGAGACTCACAATAGGTATGGGCCCATCATGAGACTCACAACAGGTATGGACAGTGAAGTCAGAAAGACCTGGGTTTGAATCCTGGCCTTGTCACCTGTAAGCTTTTATGCTAATGATTTTACTATGCTGAGACTCAATTTTCACATGTATAAAACTCTTATAGATAATACCCCATTCATAATACACAAATAATTAAATGTGATAATATTGGCAAATAATGGAACAGTGCTTGGCACGTGGAAGCACTCTATAAATGGTAGTCTTTATTATTTATAATTATAATGATCATTACTATTGACATACAAAACACAGCCCATTTCGTCCCAGGCCACTTCATATCTCGACTGCCTGTGTGTACAGAGGAAACCAAACCTCCCCTGACTCCAGAGCAAGTTATTTCCAGCTGTGGACTCTAATTCATCTTACCTTTTGGGTAAAACTAGCTCTCGATCCTGAAGGTTAAGATATATTTATCCTTGGTTTAACACCCACCTGATGGACAAAATGAAAGCATAAATCACAACTTAAAACAGTGTTTTACTTGCCAACAAATCCATTGGGTTTCATGTCTCCCACTCTATTTATATATAATACTCCAGTACATTTCTTCACAGCAAATCCCCTTCCTTGCCAACTGTAATCTTTTCCTCGGCCCCTTCCCTCCTCTGTGGTTCTCTCACCTCTGTCTCTACTACTGCCAGCTGCCTCACACAGCCCCAGAACACCCACCTCAACTGAACATATTTCTGCAGCTGGCATAGGAAGCCCCAAAGAAGATACAAGCAAGCAAAGAAAGGAGGTAAGAATTAACCTTGCCCAAAGGGAGGCTGGCCTTTGCCTTGGGCTTCTGGGAGGTCATCTCCAAGTTCCTGGAATATAATGCCTGACAGGAGTGTCTTTGTTTGCTGGGGTCTTTGGGTCATGCAGGATAATATGTGACTTAGTGGGAGCTTTGGGTCTTGCTAGGTCAGCTCAACTCCAGCTGCAGGTTGGGCTGGAGTCTGGAGTCAAGCTGGCCTACTCAATGAAGCCAAAAGCAATCTGGATGCCAAGGCTCAGGTGGGCTCCCCTAGGTGGCACTCCTCCATGCACCTTGCCACCCATTGATGCTGAGAAAGCAACACACACTCTCCATGACGCCAAGAGGAAAGGAAAACTGGAAGGTCTACACCTGGAACTTTCCCAGACTCTGCCCCACGCTCCACTTCCCTAGGCTGATTTTCCCCCGTATTCTTGAACAGCCATGAGTATAACAGTTTCCAGTACAGTCTGTGAGTTCTTCTAGAAAAATAGAAAAAGTAAGAGTGGTCTTGGGGAAACATGCAATGGATTTCAGATGTGTGGACAATCTTGTGAGCTGTTCCTCTAACATTGTCGAGGCCATTGGGAAAATCCCTGCAGAAGGGCAGTCCGGTTCCAGTGGGAAGCCTCCAGGAAACTGAACAACCACATCCTTGATCCATTCACTGTCATCATGAGGCAAATCCGGAAACCTAAAATTGTTACCCTGAATCTACTTGCAAGTCCATGGGGGGTGGGGGGTCCATCACTGACATTCCTGAACTAACGTGCACAGATGGACCTTTCCCTCCACCCTCTCTGTCCTCCGATTTGCACGCACAACACGGAAGAGGTCCTGCCTCTGGCTCATTTGAGATTCCTAAGTCTCACATAAACTGTCACAGTAGACGGTAGACTGGAAGGGATATGCCATGGAAGTTTATACCTGGGAAACTGTACCTGTGCCCATGTGCTCCATCTGCCTAAAAAAATGTTATAGCTTTTGTTCCACTGAGGCTGGACCTCACCCCAGGGGAGGAAATTTTATAGATGGAGGAAGGGAAAAGCAGAGCCCAAGGAACACTCAGGGAAGCCAGAGGTCAGCACTAGTGCTGTACTGGACATCTGGAATTCTCAGCAATCTTGCCCCTGTGAGAGTGCCTTCCCCAAGCTCCCCGGGCCCCTCTGCCTGGAAACAAAACTCCTTTTCAACACTGTGCTGCCATCTGCAGTGTTTGAGGGTCCAGATAACTGGGAAGCAAGGAGGCACATTCTCATGTCAAGGCTCATGGGGAAAATATGGGGAGAAGAAATGTCAGCATTTGGGTATCAATGGAAATGGAAAAATCTCAAAAAAATCAAGAGGGAAGGAAAATGTATTTTTATGATAATGGGAATAGAGTGAGCTGAAGCTGCCTGAATGCTGTATTGGATCTGAACTAGGCACAATAATTTCCTTTGTTAACCCCGAATCCCAGCCAACTGCCCCCCAAGAATGTGGAATAAAAATGAGGTAACAAACTGGACCCCATATGTTTAAAACGAAGAGGTTTCAGGGATGTATCAGTCACTTAAGCCTAATATTTGGATTTCCTTTAAATTGTATTGTCGCCAACGGCTGTTCAGGCTGAGTTGCTTAGACAGTAAATTCTGGTTCTAGCTGCCATTTCACATTATGCTAATGTATGTGAGAAGCTGTCTCCCTGGATACCGTAGCAAATTGCCAGCTGAATCATGGAAATGCTGTCAACTTTTTTTTTTCAAGTTTCCCATTTTTGCTTTGCCATTGTGTGCAGTCAAGTGAAACCAGGAAAGGCAGGGAGGAGAATTTCACATATATATAAGTATGTCGAGCTGCCACCGGATTGGTTTTGCCTCTTTGAGGAAAAGCCGTAGCTTTCTCCCTTGTTTCAAAAGCAACCCACATGCAGGCCTCCATTTTATTTGAAGTCATTTCTCTGCCCAAATATCTGTCAGTTTCAGAGAATCAGCTTTGAGAGCCAGCAGAGGGAGAAAGAGAGCATCAAACCCCGATTTTCCACAGATTCTGCTCAGAATCAGAGATGAACAAGTGGATATTTGCTGAGCCCAAAGAGAAATATGCACATAATGGATTCACTAGGTGAGTCCACTTAAAAGATGGCCCAGGGCTCCTGCCATACTGCAAAGCGCCCTGGCTAGCAAACTGGTTCTGGTCTGGGTGCTGCTGTGTCTGCCCTTGGACGACTCCTGCTGTCACAGTTCCCCTGTAGGTAAGGCCAGAGAGGGAACAGAAGGAGCTCTAGGGTCATGTGGCCCTGCACTCTAAGGCTCTACAGCTCTTTGGTGGCCCTAGGTGCCTGTGGGACTGCAAGTTTCCTTTCAGGTCTAAGAGCTAGTATTCTGAGAAGCTTATAGTGCAAAATGGGTAGTTTCCCCTATTTTTGGATGGTGGAAGAGATGTGAGCACCAGAGTTGAAGGCAGCTACAACAGATCGAGCACAAACTGCCTGTGTCTCCTCCCCCACTTCGCTTTTGACTCTGTCAGTAGACTCAGCTTTTCCATCCTTGCCCTTATCCTATTTGTTTCCTGGAGTTTGGTGAAGGTGGGAGCCCAACAGAGGAACTGGAGCAGGGCAGGGGATCACTCTACAGAGTCACGATGACAATCGCGTTCACGCACAGGTCTCAAGCACTCGCCTGGGTTCAGACTTCCTGACCTGACACTTCCCTAACTCTGGAATCATTAGGACCCTCCACAGCCACAATTACTTTGCCTCATCTGTCCCTTCTCCAGCCACCCAAAAGTTCCACCCATACCCCAGTGATGACCTTTGCTGTAGACATAGACTCTTACTTCTGCCCTGTTTCATCCTAGCCCTCACCTAAAAGTCACCAATTTAAGGGTAACGCAGGTGCCTTGGGGAGACATTCAAGAAACTAAACACTTGAGGTCGCCCAATTTAGGTAAAGAGGGAGAGGGAGGACTACAGCTTCCCCTCCCCCACAGACACGGCATGCAAATGGATTTTTTAAAAACTTTATTCCTCAAACAAAACAATCATGCAGAAATTTAGCCTCTACCCCACCAGTTTTTGACTGTAATCAATCTGTTCATTACATTTGGATTTTGTTTCAAATATAGAAATATACCTGCATTGAGAATTCACAATTCTTTTCCATGATTAAGGCTGAATTAGGGTTATCATTTATATTATTACAAAGTGATCCTTTTAAACTTAATAAATTTCAAAGCTTTCTCACCATAAAGCCTATATTATCTTTTATTAACTGCTTTAAGCTTCTTCTGTATAGTATTTCTGTAATTTTTCAATGAGAATACTTCTGAGAATGAAGTTATACATGTGGGGTTACTCCGAGTAGCCCCAGTAAGTGTAAAATCTCTCAGATGTCTTTAGGTTTTTATCTAAACAAAATGAAATATTTTGTGAACTTTGTATTTACCTGTATTACATCTGTGTTTATTAATTTGAAAATAAAGTTTTTTTAAATTACTCACCCCTTCACTCCAAATCTTCAAGTATAATGGACATTTGCAGGGGTGTCTAACCTTTTTTTCTCTCTGCCACACATTGGAAGAAGAAGAGTTGTCTAGGGGCCACACATTAAATACACAAACATGAAAGCTGATGAGTAAAACAAAGTCCATTCATATGTTTTGTGATATGCAACACTACAGATAGGCCAAAAAAGACCTCACAAAATGAGCATGTAGCCCATGGGCTGCAGATTGGACACTGCTACAAGGCGAGAAGATGCAACACGTTTCTTCTACTGCCCCCCAGATAGGACATGGATTGCCCTGTTCTGCATAAATGGCAAGATCATTTGCCTGTTATCTGCTTCCTAAGGATGAGAGGGGTGGGGCTTATACAAAGAGGGCAGAGTCAAAGATGACCAAAGCAAGAGGAGGGGCAGTGACTTCTGAAGGGACAGACAGTGAGATATTTGGAAAATCCTTTCCCCAACTAACAGTAATAGAACTGAGGGAAAAAATGGTCAAAAATAATAGTAAAAGAACTTTGAACATTGACAAAAGACATACAACAAATTGAAAAACACTGCTTCAAGATTAGTGGGAGACATCTGGGTTTCAGCATCAGGATGTCCCCATCATCACCTCTACCTCAGATAATGTGATAGTTCAATTAAGGTGGGACAAGACATGAAAATCAGTAGTTTGTTGAGGGGAGCAGCTGGCATGATTTGAAGTAGAAGGCAAACAAAACAAAGGAAATCCCCTGGCATAAAGGAGGAAGGTCAATGCCAAAGTAAAGGTGAGCAATTAAATGGCAGACAAGTCAGAAAGATAACAAAGAAATCCAGAAAATGAAATCTCCATGGGAACTTGAAACACTCTCACATACCTGGGTGGTGTGAAAGCTGCACACATTGTGCAAGGCTCGGTGCACACTCAGGAGAGATCAGAGAGGGTGCTGGGTGAGTGTGTGGCTCTGCACACAGAGGAGACACAAGAGGGTTGAAGGGAAAGTAAAAGCCAGGAGACTTGTAGGCCGATGGAACTTCAAATGTATGCCCCAATCCACACAGATTCTACACCAAAGAACAGAAGCCTTACCAGACTGAGGTGTGGAGTATAACTTCTGATCAATTGTGGGCTAACCACTAAGCTATGCCAACCCAGAGGCAACCCCTAGGAAGCCGGGCTTAAAAAAAAAAAAAGTAAAGAATCAAAAAAAAGAGCAGAGACATTAGGAGCCATACATTGTAAGGGAGACAGACTCTACTTACCCAAGACAAGTCACTAAACAACAGTCTCCAGGGGAAAGTCAGAGCTCAGAGTTGCTACAATATATTATTAAAATGTCCAGTTTTCAGAGTGGCACCCCTAGCACAGCAGTAACAGCGCCAACCACGTGCACCGAGGGTGGTGGGTTTGAACCCAACTAGACCAGCTAAACATCAATGACAACTGCAACAAAAAAATAGCCTATCATTGTGGCGGGCACCTGTGGTCCCAGCTACTTGGGAGGCTAAGGCAGGAGAATTGCTTAAACCCAAAAAGAGTTTGAGGTTGCTTTGAGCTGTGATGCCACGGCATTCTACCAAAGGTAAGAAAGTAAGACTCTGTCTCAAAAAAAAAAAAAAAAAGTCCAGTTTTCACCAAAAACTGGTGATGATATACGCAAAGAAATAAGAAAGTGTGGGGGTCGGAGGAAGATGGCGGTGGAGATGGTCCTATAGCCCATCTCTCCCAGGTCAGCAGGTGAGAGGGTGGGAGCTCTGGATCTTTCCCCATGTGAACTATTGGAGTGGATGCGCAACTGGTGAGACACAGAGATCAGGAGGATTGGCACGTTCAAAATATAGTTCTTAACTGTGGAAACGGGTGCAGACTGTTTCCCCCTGCGTGGCGGAGGGGCAGCCGGCCCCTCCCACAGGGAGGACAGCAGGTCCCATCCCACAAGCTCTAATCAGAGAAAATTCCACTGAAGCGTGGAACCCAGAGCTTAACGACCAGAAAGGGACGCTACTGAGAAGCACGGAGTCCCGGGCAGCCCTGCTGCGATCCGAGGGGTCCGGACTCTGCCGGACTAACACATTGGAATGTCCAAAATGGCAAGTGCCTTTTCCCCAGATCAATGAGAGGGAGAAAGAATTGGCGATCAGTCAGAGTTACACTAGGCAGGAACCATAGTAAACCCTGAGAGGGGCGGAAAAGACACTTTGAGCTGTGGAAGCTGTGGAAGTTGGCAAGGAGGGCCACCGGGCACATCAGATGGAGAATAACTGAAGTTCAAGTTCCCACCAACAGCCCCGCAAAGCCCGGCCCTTTAGCCTGCACTGCGGCTGGGAGCGGCTGGGGAGCCGCGTCCATAGCAACCGTCGACAGGGTGTTTCCGCGGTTGCTCCAAAGCTGCCGCACCATGAATAGAGAGGATACCTTTACGGCCATAGCAATCACTGCCTGGGTGCCGCTGCGGTAGCCGCCCCGCGAACAGGGACACACCGCTGCGGCCCCAAGATCCACAGCAACCGCGTGGCTCCTCCCCTCCCCTCTAGCCTTCATGGCCGCTGCGAACAGCTGCGACCCACAGCAATAGCAACTGATGCTGCCTGTGCTGCCGAGGTTGCCCTGCTCATAGTGACACAAAGCCCCCGCCCCCTTAGCCTTCACTGCGGCTGGGAACTGTGGCCATCGCTCTGAAGCTGCCGCCCAGCGAATAGAGAGGACACTTTCGCGGAGATAGCAACCTCCACCCGGGTGCTACTGCAGTTGGAATCCGCCACCCCGTGAATAGGGACACACTGCCGTGGCCCCCGAGATCCACAGTGACCACGTGGCCCCTCCCCTCTAGCCTTCACGGCCGCTGCGACCTGCGGCCATAACTCCCATAGCAACCACCACGGCTTGTGAGGCCGAGGTCGCCCGCACATAGTGTCACAAAGCCCCCGCCCCTTAGGCTGAGAGTGGCTGGGAGCCTGGCCATAGCACCCCCACCCCCGGGTGCTTCTGCGGTGACTCCAAAATTACTGCCCTGCGAATAGAGAGGACACCTTCGCGGCCATAGCAACCGACCCCCGGGAGCTACTGAGGTTGGAAGCCGCCGCCCCTCGAATAGGAACACACCACTGACACCGCCAAGATCTGCAGCGACTGTGAGGCCCCTCCCCCGCAGTCACCACGAGCCCTGCTCCCTTGCTCCCCTCTCACAGCAGATCGTTGTTGCCAGACTGGACTGCAATTATATATACATATAAGAATAATAATATTTTCGAGATTTTTTTTTTTTGTGAATATCCTTTTCTTGGAGGGGCTATCAACAAATAACTCTTTACTTCACTTTCTTAGATTATTTTTATTACCTCCTATTCTCAACTGAACATTCTTCTTCCTCTCCCGCGTTAATTTCTTTGTACTCTCTCCCCCTCCTCTCCCTCCCTTCTTCTAGCTCCTAAGAGTGCTTATATCATATTTGCTAGAGCCTTTTCTTCCTCCC
>CAUYON010126277.1:0-64735 GCA_963573935.1 Arctocebus calabarensis
AAATTAGAGAACACTATCACTAATCAATTTTGATGAAAAATATTCAATAAGAACTTAGGAAACAGAATTCAACAACACGTCAAAAAAATTACACTCCTTAGACTAGTTGGTAGGGCTGTTTCAACATACACATATCTATGAATAGAATATATCACATCCAATAAAATTAAAAAAGAATGATTCTCTCAGTTGACACAGAAAAAACCTATGATCATGTCTGGCATTGTTTCAGGATCAGAACACTTAGGAAAATAGACATAGGTGGGACAATTCTGAAAGTGATAGGGGCCATCTCCAGCAAACCCAAGGCCAATATCATATTGAATGGTGTAAATTTGAATACATTTCCACTCAGATCAGCAATGGGGCAAGGATGCCCACTCTCTCCACTGCTATTCATCATAGCATTGGAACACTTAGAGATGACAAGAAGGCAAGAGAAGGCTATCAAGGATATCCAAATAGATTCAAAGGTGTTCAAACTCTCACTCTTTGATGATGATAAGATCCTATACCTGGAAAATCCCAGGGACTCAACTTCACAACTCTTGGAAGAGGATCAAAGAATGTAGCAGCATATCGGGATAAAAAGTCAGTACTCAAACATCAGTAGCTTTTATATCTACCATCAACAGACAAGCTGAAAAATAGTGAAGAACTCTATTTGTTTAAGAGTAGTATCAAAGAGGATGAAATATCTGGAGTGAACCTAACAAAGGACGTGGAAGATCTCTATAAAGAGAACTATGACACTGTGAGAAAAAAAACCATTGAAGGAGTTAACAAATGGAAAAACATACCATGCTCATGGCTGGGAAGATCCAAAATTATTAAAATGTCCATACTACTCAAAGCAAAATAGAGATTTCATGCAACCCCCATTAAAGCACCTCTGTCATACTTTAAAGATCTGGAAAATTAAGACTTCGTTTTATATGTAAACAGAAAAAAACTTTGAATAGCCAAGACTTTACACAGATATAAAAACAAATCAGGAGGAATAATGCTACCAGATTTCAGACTATACTATCAATCTATTCTGATCAAAAACAGCATGGTACTGGCACAAAAATAGAGATATAGATGTATGAAACAGAATTGTGAAGCAAGAGGTGAACCCAGACACTTACTGTCATTTTATATTTGATTAGCCTATCAAAAATATAAATTAGGAGAACAATTCCCCATTTAGCAAATAGTGCTGGGTGGCATGGTTGGCGACTTACAGAAGCTAGAAACTGAACTCACACCTTTCACCTCTAACAAAAATTGACTCTCACTGGATAAAAGACTTAACATTCAGACATGAAACTAGAAAGATTCTTAGAGTGAGTGCAGGAGAAATTGGCCTAGGAGAATAATTCATGAGGAGGAACCCCCTGGGCAATTGAAGCTACACCAAAAATACACTACTGGGATGAGCTCAAACTAAAAAGCTTCTGTACTGCCAAGAACAAAGTTAGTAAAACAAGCAGATAGCCCTCAGAATGGGAGAGGATATTTGCAGGTTATGCTTCTGACAAAGGTTTGATAAGCATAATCCACACAGAACTCAAACTTATTAATAAGAAAAGAACAAGTAAAAAAAAAAGAAAAGAAAAGTAATCCCATTTCATTGTGGGCAAGGGATTTGAACAGAAGCTTCTCTGAAGAAGACAGGCACACAGTCTACAGAAACAGGAAAAAATGCTAATCATCTTTAATCATCAGAGAAATTCATATCAAAACCACTTTGAGATATCATCTAATTCCCGTAAGACTGGCTCACATAACAAAATCTACCATATAAATAAGCAATTCTTGGATGAGGAACATTGAATAGTAATATATATCAGAAGATTCTCAACTCCTCTAACAATCAGGGAAATACTGATTATTAAAGCTACAATGAAATGCAATGTCATGCATATTGGGGTGGGGTGTTCATAAATTATCAATTTCATGGTTTTATTTGATTACTTACAATATCAGAAATAACTATGCAAAATGTTTGCATTTGATAAAGGTTTGTGCTATGAGATAAATCATGTATTTCCTACGGCTTCATATATGCACAATATGTTAGTACATACATCTTTTCAATGCACAATATGTTAGTACATATATCTTTTCTAAGATAGTTTACAGTTGTTGAATTTCTAATGATAATTTATATATACAGTAGTCCTTCCTTTTCAACTATTTCCCTTTCTATGATTTCAGTTACCCACGGTAAACAAAACAGGTGAGTCCAGTACAACAGGGCATTTGACCACATTCAGATAACTTTTGTTACATTGTCACAACTGTTCCATTGTATTATTAGTTATTGCTGTTATAATCTCCTGTTGTGCCTAATTCATAAATGAAACTTCACCATAGGCATGTATGTGGACAAAAAAACAGAGTGTATGTATATGTACTGGGTTGAGCACTACCCATGGTTTTAGGCATCCACAGAGGTGTTGAATGTGTTCCCCATAAGAAAGGAGAGGCTGCTGTAATATTTATTCTATGTCCATGAAATATTAAATGGACAATAAAAGTTGCTGAAATAATGTAATTGTACTTTTATATTCACAGACAAATATACACATATTTGAAGGAGAAAGAGAGGAAAAGATAATTTATATACATATGTATCCATACACACACAAACAGAGGCAGTTGGGTAGATAAGATATATATCTAGACAGAGGAAGAGAGAGAGAGAGAATTAAGAAAACAGCAGAGGGTCAGGTAGAGACAGAGTGGTGGGAAAAGTTCAACAGAGAGGGAAATGAAGACTTCTGGACAACAGCCTAGTTTATGTAGTGTTCTTCTCCCTGAGGGATTTTATTTCTGCTTTCCTCTTTTAATTATTTAAACAGAAGGGTATGAGTGGGCTTCTTTAGTTACACGACTGAGTTGCGCAGTGGAGGAGTCCCAGCTTTTCATATACCCATCACCTGCAGGGTGTACATTGTACCCAACAGGTAATTTCTGCTTTCTATTTTTTGCTATCCATAACTTTACACAAATTAAACATTGTCTTACAATAAATATTAATACTTTTATTAACATTTAGTGAAAGCACAAATACTGGTTCTACTTATGCAGTGTCACTTCTTAAGTTATATGCTGAAATCTTTGAACGTTTTCTTATATTTTGCACTATGATGAGGAAAGTTATTACAGAATTATGTAAAGTTTCATTATAAAAATAATAAACATACACAACTAACAGAGTTATTCATATTCCCTTTAGAATATATTGTGAAATGTCTAAATATTTTCTACCTCTGGATCAATAAAATGATCATCTCTTTTCGTTCATTTAGTTGTATACATATGTAAATGTATATTTATCTATTTTATTTTTATATGTATTTCATTTTTATTATGTGTTATATATATTTTATTTACATGTATATAAAATTCAGAATATTAGGGGTAATACTGTTAGGTTTACATACTTTGTTTCTTGCATAAGTTGAGTCAAAGTTATAAGCGTGCCCCCATCCTGTGTGCACTGCACCAAATAGCTGTGAATTTACCCATCTTCTCCTTCCCTCTCAGCTTGAGTTTCATTGAGATTCATGTCCATACATGCATTTAAATGTTAATTGATCACTTCTGTCATTGAGTATTTCTATTTGCTTCTTCATTTCTGTGAAGTCTCAATTTAAACGAATGGTCTCCAGTTCCATCTAGGTTGTCACTGAAGATACCAGATCACCATTTTTCTTTACGGCAGAGTAATACTCCCTAGTGGGCACATAGCACGTTTTATTAATCCATTCATGTATGGTGAGCACTTGGTTTGTTTCCACATTTTTGTGATTGTGAATTGTGCTGCTATAAATGTCCAAGTGCTGGTGCCTTTTTATAAAATAACCATTTTCCTTTGGGGATGTACCCAGAAGTGGCATTGCTGCGTCAAATGGTAGGTCTGCTTTAAGTTTTCTGAGGTCTCTCCATACAATTTTCTATAGAGGATGTACTAGTTTGCAGTCCTACCAATAGTGTATAAGAGTCTCTTTCTATATGCCTGACAGCATCTGTTTTGGGGGACTTATCTTTTTTAATTTTTTTATTTTGGAATAATATGAGTGTATACATAATTAAGTTGCATTGTTGTATTTATAAGGCAATGTCTGAGTTGTAGTTGCATCCTTCACCCAGGTGGTGTGCTATATTCCCATTTTACCCATTACATTGGACCCATTATACTAGCCATTCTCACTGGAATTAGGTGATATCTCATTTTTGGTTTTGTTTTTCATTTCCCTAATGATTAGAAATGCTGAGGAGTTTTTCATGAGTTTTTAGGCCATTAATATATCTTCATTTGAGAAGTTTCTGTTCATGTCTTTTGCCCACTTCTTAGTAGGGTGGTTTTTGTTGTTTCCATATAATTTTCGTTAGTTCTTTGTAGATTCTGGTGATTAAAAAATATGGAGGGAAAAGAGATAAAGTATTCATAAGCCTGTTTGTAAAAGAAAAAAAAATTGGCTGGGCACTGTGGCTCATGCCTGTAATCCTTGTGCTCTGGGAAGCTGCAGGGGGTGGATTGCCTGAACTCACAGGTTTGAGACCCAGCCTGAGCCAGAACAAGACCTCATCTCTAAAAATAGCTGGGTTTTGTGGCAGGTGCCTATAGTCCCAGCTACTTGGGAGGCTGAAGCAAGAGAATCGCTTGAGTCCAAGAGTTTGAGGTTGCTGTGAGCTATGAGGCCACAGCACTCTACTTCTATTGAGGGCAACAAAGCGAGACTCGGCCTCAAATAACAAAAACAAAACAAAAAATGAACATGTACCAATTAAGGTGACTTCAGTTTTTAGACCTATGAGAGCAATAAACTCTGAAAAATATTTAGTTTAACAATGCTAATTATTTCTGTATGTAAATTCATTTAGAGTTGTGTTAAAATAATCCATGTATTTATTATTAACTTACCTGTACACACTGAACATGAATCCTGGGTTGGTATTAGCTCACGAAGGAGCCTGTTGACCGTTCATTGTATTTTTTACCAAGCAAAAAACAGGTGCCATGAAAAGCAAACCTCAAGATTCAGCTGCTTCACCCAAACTGAAGGTTTGAGTCTACAGGTATTTGGAGTAACTGTACTTTACCTTTGTTGGCAATTATTATCAATTCCAACAATAATTATCAGGAATAATTACACATATTAGGACTTTCCCCCAACACTTGCACTTATAACTGATTTTTACACACATACATCACTATTCCCTCTGTACAGCAGTCCTTTATCCAAAGCATTTAGCCAAATTCCCTGAACTACATTATTTAAGAACTAAAGAAGTTTTAGAGAAATATTCTTTGTGACCTAAAGTTTTCCTCCAGGAAATGGGCTTATTGTCTCATCATAAATATGAAAATAAAGCTACATCCCAGGACACCTGCAGACCGAGGTTGCTCTTCTTCCTGCAACAAACAGCTTAGCTCATGCTGAATTTGTCTTAATCATTAAGAGAAATAGGTTCTTGTAGAATAGCGTCCTGGGTGATGATAAAAATTCCAAATGACAGACTACGGCAAGAAGGGAAACTGAGCCTCAGATAACAAAAACATCTCATTATCAGGGACACTGGGAGCTCTCTGGTTCAGAAATCAAGGAAACCTGCATTAGGCAGATATGATGGCTGGGCTCCTTGGACTAAGAGGCCTCATACTTTTTCTAACCTTCAAGTTATTTATCATGAAATTGTGTAACTAATCCTATATTAACACTGTGTGTGTTTGAGGGAGGGGCTCTCTTCTGACCGTTCTGAATGATTTGTATAACTAAGACACGAGACACGTACATCTAATGACAGCGGACACTGTCATCTCCAAATGTACGTGTTAGAAGTCTGATATGCTAAAAAATGAAGAGATTCATCTACGTGCACAGAAATAGTGACTTTTTGGAGACAACTGCAGACAAGACGTGAGAAACATAGATTAAAAAATCTGCATCAGAATTACTGAGTAATAGAATACTTACAAGGGCAAAGAAAAAAATACCTTTGTTATTTAGTCTAAAGATAATTTTGCAGCAGATCCTATTATAATATATAAAGTTGCCTGGAGTAAAGGTGGAGGGTTGTTAAAGACCAGAAAAATTTTAAGTTAAACTTCATTTTCTCTCAAAACATATTTAAAAGAAATTAGATAATGCAATTAAAGAGTACACATACTCTATTTTAATGATGCTAATTCATTTTCTAAGGAGTTTACACATTTAATATTCTGTGATTTGGATCCTATTAAAAAGTGTATTAAGTTAAAATAAAATATTCTAGGAATCATTTTGGTGGCAGAAGAATATTTTAGGCACAGCTAATTGAGAGCACAAATCATCCTGTTTAAAACTGTTCTAAGTAATTGTAAATTAAATTGAGAACAGATCTGAGCTTCTCTCATCATCGTTTGCCAAGAGCAAAAGTTGGATAAGGACTCGATTTTTAAGAGCATGTTTTGAAGTAACCAGAAGTATAATCATACTTTTATAAATATCAAAACTTCTTAGTTTTCTTCATGATACAATTCTTTTGATGCACACACACTCGAAATTATACAATGTTGTTTATTAGAACTAAGAGGTTGGATTTTTAAGAATCTAGTTAATCTCTTTATTTTTTCAGATTATATAAAGATATAGTGGACAAATACAAGCACTTCGTGGGGTGGTAATCATTTGTAGAGAGGGTAGAACCAGCAGTAACACAGTTTGTGTACAATCATGACCCAGTTGTGCTTTGTTTTTATTTTTTTATTTCAAAATACTAAGGGGATACAATTTTTTTTTTAACATGAATAGGTGTTTTTTTTTGCAGTTTTTGGCCGGGGCTGGGTTTGAACCCGCCACCTCTGGCGTATAGGGCCGGCACCCTATTCCTGTGAGCCACAGGTGCTGCCCTTAACATGGATAGTTTTTATAATGCTCAAGTCAGGGGTATAAGCCTGCCCATCACTCAAATAAGGTTCATTGTATCTTTTAGGCAGGTCCTTACACCTCCCCTCCCTCTCCTCCCCATCTTCACTGCCAATGACTTTTATTTCTTTGTGCGCCTGCCAATTTGTTTCAAATTATTAAAAGAATGCATGTGGTGTTTAATTGTCTATTCTCAGGATACCTCAGGTCTCCAGTTCCATCTCAATTGCAGCAAAAGACATTAATTCATTTATTTTCATGACTGAGTAGCACCCTGTGGTGTATATGTGTTTGTGTATCTTTCTTGCCTGTCTGTCTATCTAATCTATCTATATACCAAATTCAGATTTCAATTGATAACATTGGTAACTCCTCATTCCTTGATGGTAAACAAGAAAAAGAATAAAAAGTAGGATCTTGTGAGGAAAGGTTGACAATGGTACCTGTTTCTTTTCTATCTGATTTATAAACTAAAGCATTCCTTCAGGCTCTGACCTGAGTCTACTTCCCTACTCTCTTTGGGAAATATTATCTAGTTGTGTGTCTTTAAATATAATTTATGATTCTCAAGTCTAAATCTAAACGTCCTATATCTTCCCTAAATTAAAGGTTTGTATACATAATCACCTGTTCTTTCTTTTCTTTTCTTTTTTTTTTTAAGTGAATCAGTGTATTTATTTATTTCTTTTTTGAGACAGAGCCTCAAGCTGTCACCCTAGGTAGAGCACTGTGGCATCACAGATCACAGCAACCTCCAACTCCTTGGCTTAAGCGATTCTCTTGCCTCAGCCTCCCGAGTACCTGGGACTACAAGTGCCCACCACAACGCCCACCTATTTTTTGTCTGTAGTTGTCATTGTTGTTTGGCAGGCCCAGGCTGAATTCGAACCTGCCAGCTCTGGTCTATGTGTCTGGTACCCTAGCTGCTTGAGCTACAGGCGCCAAGCCCTGTTCTCTTTCTTATCTACTAGAAATCTCTTTTTTTTTTTTTTTTTTTTTAGACAGAGCCTCAACCTGTCACCCTGGGTAGAGTGCTGTGGCATCACAGCTCACAGCAACCTCCAATTCCTGGGCTCAGGGGAGTCTCCTGTCTCCGCCTCCCAAGTAGCTGGGACTACAGGTGCCCGCCACAACGCCCGGCCATTTTTTGGTTGCAGCTGTCATTGTTGTTTGGCGGGCCCAGTCTGGATTCGAACCCACCAGCTCTAGTGTACGTGGCTGGCGCCTTAGCTGCTTGAGCCTCAGGCGCTGAGCCTAGAAATCTCAATATAGCCAAAACAGAACTCTGTTTGTCCTTCACACCAAATTCCAAACCCCTCCTGGATTCTCTGTTTCAAAAAAATAAAGTCGTTAATTACTTAGTGGCTTGGTGACACAACTGACAATTTACTCTTCTTTTCCGCTATTTTCCTCACATCTCTTACCCAATCTACTTGTAAATCCTGTCTTTTCCCCTTACACATCATATGCCGGATTTGACCAGTTCTCACTGTTGTCTGTACAATTTACTGTCACCGATTGCTGAGACGTTTAGCCACTTTCCCCTGTTTCTACTCTTGTTCATTCTACAGAACAACCAGAAAGATCAGATGATTTCTTAAAATACCCAATGTCTTCATATTGAAAAATAATTGCAAATAATTTTAAATTATGGTAAATTGAAATAAAGTAAAATATGGTAAATCGAATTCTTTCCAAGGTGTAGCATGGTCTTCACATATCCTTTTTAGAAGAAGCTTACTATTGCTACTTAACTTCTCCATTTATACTTTAGAATCAAGAACCATCATATATAACCAGATGGACATTTTGATTGGAATGTGATTGAATTTGTAGCATTAATTCCATAAATAGCAATTTTTATGCTATTATCTTCCTGCCTGTGTACATTTTTTTCATTTATTAGGTCTTTTGAAACATCATGTACTAAAATTTTATAGTTTTATCTATGGGAGTTTATAACTTCTTATTGTATTTTTTCTTAAGTACTTGATATTCCCTGGTACTTTTATACATTTCCACTTACAATTGCATTTCATAACCATCTTTGTCTTTGAGAGACATTCAACCACTTTTGTTATATCGTTATGCCATACCAAATTGATTATGAATAATTTGTCTGAATATCCTTTGTAGCCCCTATACAAATGATTGTATCTTCTAATAATAGTAGTTTCAAGTACTTTCCACCTCATGCATCTAAATTATTTCTCTTTAATTTAACTGCTGATCAATTCTACAAATTTTATACTAAGCAACCTTAATTCACTTCCAATTTTTATAGACAAGGTTCTTAATCTTTTCCTACTGCAAATTACACTTACTCTGGATATGTCTTTTCTTTCTTTATCCGATTAAGGAAGTTCTATTATACTTTGTCAAAAGGTTTGTTTTGTCTGCCCCCCCACAATAATAAATTAATTTTATCAGGTACTTTTTGCCTGCATCATTTGAAAAGAAATTATGGCCATCCATTTCTAATACGTTAATGTTATTAATTAATCTACAATTTTTCTAACATTAAATTATTATTGATTTTCACAGAACTTGAGAACACTGCCTATGTTCATAATATCAAACTTACTGAATTTGTTGTTCAGACAATTTGTTACATTAAAATATTTATATATTATGTTTCTCTTAAATACTATTTCATATGCTATTAATAAAGCTTTATCAGTTCTATTTTGCTCTAACTTACCCATATCTTTTTTTATTTTTTTACTCAACATTATGTGACAAGATTTTCTTCTAATCTTTCTTGTTTGCCTTCTGAGTTTACTACATTTACATTTGTTGTATTTTTGATAATTTAGAACTAATTTAGTACTTCAATATATACAACTTTTCCTCCCTTATTTAATCCTATTACATTATAATAAATATTCATACCCTCTGGTACTAAGAAAATAAATTTAACATAATCAAAGATTTAATGTTATACTCACATATTCAACTCTTATCACATGAAGTTAGCTTGAAAACTCAACATCAGGATCCCTGGCAAAATTTTTTAAAGTCTGTGTCATTTTATTTTACAACTTTATATATTAATGTTGACAACTACAATCCAGTCTTTTTTTTTAAGTTTTAATTTCCAGTTTAGTTTTTTTTTTTTTTTTTTTTTTTATTGTTGGGGATTCATCGAGTATACAAAGGTGTCACTGATTGCATTTGTTAGGTAAAGTCCCTCTTATAATTGCATCCCACACCCAAAAGGTGTACTATACACTGTGACCCCTTTTCCTCTCCATCTGCTCTCCCCTTCCCCCACTCCATGTACTAGGTCATTAATTGTCCTCATATCAGAATTGAGTACATGGGATTTTTGCTTCTCCATTCTTGTGATGCTTTACTAAGAATAACGTTCCACTTCCACCCAGGCAAAAGATGTAAAGTCTCCATTTTTTTAAGGCTGAAAAGTATTCCATGGTATACATATACCACAGCTTGTTAATTCATTCCTGGGTTGGCGGGCATTTAGGTTATTTTCACATTTTGGCAATTATAAATTGAACTGCAATGAACAGTCTAGTGCCAATGTCCTTGTGGCAAAAGGATTTTTTTTTCTTCTGGGTTGATGCCCACTAATGGGACTGCAGTATTAAATGGGACGTCTAGTTTGAGTTCTTTGAGGATTCTCCATATTTCCTTCCAAAAACGCTGTATTAGTTTGCAGTTCCACCAGCAGTGTAAAAGTATTCCCTTTTCTCCACATTCATGCCAGTATCTGAAATTTTGAGAGTTTGTGACGTGGGCCATTCTTGCTGAGGTTAGATAATATCTTAGGTTAGTTTTGGTCTGCATTTCTTTAATACTGAGGGATGATGAGCAGTTTTTTCATATGTTTGTTATGAATTCATCTGACTTCTTTAAAGAAAGTTCTATTCCTCTCTCTTGCCCATTGATATAAGGGATTGTTGACTTTTTTCATGTTGATTAATTTGAGTTCTCTATAGATTCTAGTTATCAAGCTTTTGTTTGATTCAAAATATGCAAATGTCCTTTCCCACTGTGTAGGTTGTCTATTTGCTTTAGTTGTCATCTCCTTAGCTGTACTGAAGCTTTTTGGTTTATTTAAGACCCATTTATTTTTGTTTTTGCAATTGCCACAGAAGTCTTCTTCATAAAGTCTTTCCCAGGCTGATATCTTCAAGTGCTTTTTCCATGCTTTCTTTGACAATGTTCATTGTTTCATGCCTTAAATTTAGGTCTTTTATCCATCTTGAGTCACTTTTGAGGCCTTAGATGGTTGTGAACAGTTTTAGTATGAATTTAAATTACATGACTAGTTCACTATAACATTCTTCCTTTTCCTTCAATATTTTGAAAACAATAATTTGTTGATTTAGTATGTTATAGTTAGTTATAAATTATGATTTCAGTCTTATGGTTTTGTGTGTGATCTGTTTGTTCTCTCTACAGAATTGAGTATATTCAAAGTATTTTTTTGATTATTGAATTTCACTCTGAAATATGTCTATATACCAGTGTTTTTCTTATGTTTTCCTTGGTCCTTTATAAGACATTTCAATCTGAGTTTCAGTCTCAGTTGCCTTTTATCTCTTAAGTATTATTATTCTAAAAAAAGTTAATTCAATTATTTAAATACAATTATATTTGATGCCATTTTAAATTTCCTTCATGTTTTATTTCTGTGAATCCCATTGTCTGAATGAAAGTATATTTCTATTTCCATACCGCTGAGTTTCCTTTCTAGGATCCTTTGAAATATTTTCATTCTGAGAGATTTCACAGAATATATTCCCTCAAATTAATACACCATTTTTTTCTTTACCTTTTCTTTCGCTGAGAGATTTCTCAGAAGATACTCCCTGAACTGAATAAATTTTTCTATTATTTTAATCTGTGGCATTATTTTTTTTACATTTGATATTTATCTCTTAATGTTGTCTTGTCCTGACTTCATATTACTAATGTCTTAAATCTTTTACTATAATATAGGCAAATATTTATTTTTTTGTTCTACTATTTTTGTATTAATAAAATATTCAAACCAAAATGTTGCTTTTTCTTTTCTGCTACTTTAAAATGGTTATTGTCCTAATTGGTTTTTGTTTGTTATGTTTTGTTTTTGTTTTTTCAGTATGAGCTCATTTTCCCTCAGGAGTTTCAGCTATTCAGGGAGGTGATGTTTATAAGGCAAAGCCAAAAAGTAAATCTCTTTGTAGGATATGCCCTCTACAGTGAAGAGCTTTAAACACTATGAAACTGCCGTTATAACTTATCCTCCCCAATAAAACTACCACCCCTACTCTACCTATGAAAGAGCAGGTTGGAGAAGAAACATTATTATCCTTGCCATTAAATGTCCCACCCTAAGGGTTTGCAGGGTGAGAGCTCAGATGCTACATTATGAGATTAATCAGTCCCTCATTTTTTTTTAGATCCTCACATTATGGAGATTTGGGGCTGCTCTAATTTCATTCTTCCTGAACTTTCATATGAGTCTCTTTAATGTTCATATTTCTACCAATAGCCTTTTCAAGGAAAGCTAGGATTTTTCTATCTGTTGTCTCAGATAATTGCTTCTACCAATTACTCAATTCCAAAGGCATACTCACACTTTTAAGTATTCATTATGCATTTAAGTATTCCAATGTCAATATCTATATTAAATGGCTGGGGATCTCATGACCACAAACTGCCTCCCAAGAAAAATAGAAATTTATTATCTTACAGTTCTGAAGGCTAAAAGGTGTTATCAAAGTTGATTATTTCAGAGGGCAGTGAGGAAAAGATGGGCTCCAGGACTCTTTTCTTAGCTTGTACAGGGCCATCCTTACACTTACTTGGCCTTCTTCTTTATAGTAGAAAAATAATTTATAGTTACTATGTTGCTATCTCTCTGTCCAAATTTTCTTTCTTTCTTTTTCTTTTTAGAGACAAAATCTTACTTTACTCTTTGCCTTTGTTAGAGTGCCTTGGCATCATAGCTCACAGTAACCTCAAACTCTTACAGTCAAGCAAACCTCTTGCCTCAGCTGCCGAAGTAGTTGGGACTATAGACGCCTGAGACAATGCTTGGCTATTTTTTAGAAGTGGGGTCTCACTCTTGCTTAGGCTGGTCTTGAACTCCTGAGCTCAAGCAATCCACCCACCTTGCTTTCCCAGAATGCAAATTTTTTCTTTTTGTAAAAACACCAGACATATTGGATTAGAGTCCCTCCTAGTGACCTTATTTAAATTGAATTAGCTCTTTAAATATCCTTTCTGCAAAGAAGGTCATATTCTGAAGTACTAGAGGTTAGGGTTTCAAAATATCAATATTAAGGGGAGACAATTCCACTCAAAGCATCCCACAAGATGGAGGATAGAAAAAATGTGGAAGGTTATGTAAGTATCTATCTTTGAATTATCTCATAGTAATTATTACATCTATGTTCTCAAAGCTAATACATATTACAAAAGTAGAAGTATTATTCAGAGATAACCAACAACTCCATTCAAATTTTTCTTAACTTGCGGACAATGTTTGCTTTAGATACTGTGTATGAGACTATAGTTTGTCAATCAGAAGTATCATTTATGTGCTTGATCAGTATTTCTTAGTCTGTATATCTGTAGTTGAGCATAGCGTTAAATTCCTACATTTAAATAAGCATTAAAATCCTACAGCTCACTCCTAATGACTTCGGGTGAAGATATAGTCACACATTTTAGTCTGTGCAAATTTGACTTTACCATGTGCTGTTTTGTGTTTACGCTTTTGGAATCATGGAATATGTCTTTAGCCTTGTAAATTATTCCCCACCTCTGATACTCTGATATGGATAAGCTTATGACCACAATTTTTTTTTTTTTTTGCAGGACGTTCAATGCAGAAGCACATCTGTAAATTTTATTCTTACACAATTTCTTCATTTTTATATCTAAGACGAGCCCTTTTCTTTTATTGATTTTCCTTTTAATTCTGCTTTAGGATTCAGGTTAGATATAGAGTATGCATTATTGCCGGAGTCGACTCAGTCAGAACCTGAAACCCGTGGTCTCACTGATACCAGAACAAAGGGAAAGAATATATGAAATCAGAACACTATCTAGAAATTCACATATATGATTTCCCTGGCTATGCACCATCAAAGTTTAGATTGGAAACATCTTTAAAAGCATTGAAGTAAAACAGAATGCAATGATATTAGCCAATTTTGTCATCACCAGAAAGCACTTGAGATGTGACTTTCTGCCACTCCTGTCAGTGAAAAGACAAAATGTCAATCACAATATCCAAATCAGAACCACTCAAGGCACTATAGAGTAAAATGTTATCTCCTGGGGTGAATAGAATTTTCTTGAACTAAGAAAATGCTAAGGTTAGAATATTAACAAGAGAATTCTGATTTGCATTCAGTTTGATGTGTCTTTCTCTGACCCTTACAGATTGATAACACATTTGTTTTTATTAAATATTCTCCACTTCCTTATAAATCCAACCTATAAAGCTATGTTCATAGTACTCTATTAGGGCTGGAGATGTCAATACTTATGTAAATATTTTCATGAAAATCAGAAAAGCATATACACGCATAGAACTTTTATGTTATTTTTAAGTAAAACAAATTTCACTTTATGTGAGAGTTTTATACACGTAGTGGAGAACTAGAATTATCAAGGATTTTAGCAGAGTAATTTCTCAAGTATTCAGATAACCATTAAGTTCACATAGTTGATTGGAAATCATAATTGAATTTGAAATGCAGTATTAGCTAATGACAAAGTTTATGATGCACATTACTGTCATCCATTAATAATATTTGCATTGTAAAAGATCAAAAACACAAAGATTTACTTGACAAATGTTTGTTCTGAAACATGTTTTCAATATTGTGAACCTTTTGCAGAGGAGCTTTATACTAATTATGTTTTCTTATATGATTTAAAATCATGTGATAGAATTTGAGACAAATGCCTTACAAAAGAAATCTGTCACTACCATGTTTAAGTTATTTCATTAAAAAGTGTTAAAATATCCTGAATAGCCTTCTCTTTTGGAGAATTATGGCAACTAAAAATATTTTACTCAGTATCTTTTATGTACAAGTAGGAAAAATAATGGCATATTGTTTTTGGCTAGGAATAAAGAGTAAATTGAATAATAAATGTGAATTACTTACCACAAAGCTTATAGTAAGTGCTTCACAAAAATTAATCACTGTTTTGTCATTGTTTTGCTTTCTAATAACTAAAACGCTGTCTTCTGAAATTAATTTTGTTCAAACTTTCAAGCAGTAAGATTTATGTTGAATGACCCACATTTGAACTCTCAACCATGAAGCGAAGTGTTTTTTAACCCTTTTTATATCACAGCACACTTGCACCCCAAAACTAAACATCCGTGGCATGCTTAAATTGTGCTGATCAAAATAAATAAATAAATAAAAATAAAGAGTAAAAAATAGAATGTACTTTAGTGTTCTTTGAACTTCTTTCAAGAATAATTTAATTAATGATCTTTAAAAATTTTTGCACACATCTAAGGCCCGCTCATGGCATGCCAATTGAAAATCTCTGACATTGGCTATTATATATGTGTGTGTACATTGGTATGTGTGCATGGCGATGGTGGTGGTGTGTGCACGTGTGTGTATTTGTATAAAAACAGATATCATTTGATTCATTAAATTAAAATAATTTCCAGGTTGACACAAACCAATAGGTTGGATTTAGAATAAGTGCTTTCGACTTCCAACAATAACACTTCCTAGGTTGAATCTACAAGAATTCAACAGAATCAAAGGCATGTTTTATAACACAGTCGAGAAACAAACACCAAATGGAGAGAATGAGCCAAACAGGGGATTTCAAGGAATGGAAAGGTATCAAAGTCTACAGCAAGGTGAATGACATAAAGTAAAAATTGATCCAAAACCTACCTTAGGATGAATTCTTCAAGAAACAAATGTTGAGGGAGAGTTTTACAGCAGGAATTGTCTTTTCGTGTACATCTGTGGGGGACAGGAGGAGGTTGAATCAGCAAGAGGGAGAATAAACCCACGATACAGTTAAGTTGCCACCATTCTCACAACTATAATCACCCTTCAGAGTTGGTCCACTCTAGGGCAAGCAGGAAGGGGCTGTGCTCTTCCACCACTGACCAGTCATTGGATATATGTAGTATCCTACCCATCAGAAGGAGTCATGACCTTGGATAAGGCAGTTCTCTTCAGCTGAGGGCAATTTTAGGATTAGCAGCAACAGAGCACCTGGAGATGTGAATAGCTCAGATTTGAAGAGGAGACAGGTGGGCACCAACAATCTCTGCTACATCATAAAACTTAACTTCAATGCATACTTTTTTTGGCCTGCAGCTTCAAGGAAAAAGGAATTGTAGCAAGAAATAAGGAAGGGAGCTGGAAGAGCAGATAAACTCATCCTTAAAATATTTTTTCCGGGTTACTACAGGAAAGTAAAAGTTGACCAGATAAATTGGAAACCGTCAGGATTCAGAAACTCCCTTTTTGGGTTATAGAATCATAGAATATTATCAGTATTATGGGTGGGATTTGTCGTTGAAGACGTATTAATTAAACTACTTTGAATTACATTTCTAGTGTGCATAGCTGTTCCCAATTACATGATTATAGCTTACAAAGCTAACAATTGAGATCATGTCTTTTTTTTTTCTTTTAACCACTCATGGGAGAAAGCAGAGTATTGTATAACTATAAAAATAAGCTTTCATTCTTCAAGAGCATGAAAAACAGAATGAGGACTACAGACTCCAGCAATGAGGAAACTCATGCAGAAATAGGCCCTGTAGTTTGCTGTTTATTTTAAATGATATGACTTGTTTCAGAGCTCCTTTTGCCAAGCAGATCTTTAAATTACCAATGGGTCAGATTCAGAAGCATTCAATTAGAGGACAGTCAGCAAAGAAATGTGTTTCCCCACTGTATTGGCCAAAGGCTTTCACATTAGGCATCCCAAGATCGCTAATGATGCCACATAAAAAGGTCAGCGAACCTCCATCACTCTTGCTTTCAATCATTTCTCCTAGGTTTTATGAACTTAAGAGCCATGGAAATAACATATCACCCATGCAGCCAAAATAGCATATGAATTTAGACCTCAGGCTTTGTGCTTAGACAGATCTGAGTTTGAATCCCAGTTTTTCCCCTCGTTCACTCTGATTTTTAATAATTTATTTAAATAAATAAGATATTATACATGAAAAAGGACACAGAGATAATGACCTAAGATACTTCAGACGAATTAGCCACAATGCTGTTTTAGCTTATTAACGAATGAATGAATTAATAAGCTATCATTTATAGAACACTTACCATGTGCTAGAGCTGTTCCATTCACATGCATTAACAAATGAAATCCTCGATTCAAATTCATGAAGCCACTGCTGTCATTTTTCCTATTTTATAGGTGAAAAAACAGAAGGCTTAATGAGATTATGTAAATTGCCGAAGGTGACTCTGCTAGCAAGTGGCAGATCCAGGTTTATCAACTAGCAATACTTAGTAACAAGCAGTGGTAATAACGAACGATAAATGTTAGCACCGGTTTTATAGTGCTAGTAATACCATTTCTCTTACTGTTTTTGCCACTGCTAATTCTGCACCGTGTTAAGGTGCTAAGAGAGAGTACAACCTGGCTAAGAGTTATTTTATCATAGGTACTTCTGGTTAAAAACTTGCTTTCTCGTGGTGACAGCTTAAAATCAAACATGCTTTGTGATTCTTTCAGGTTTCAGTTATTTTTATATTTGCCCTTTAAATTGTACTGTCTAAAATCTCCAATATATAACTTAGGACAAGTATAACTTTATCCACAGTAGATATGGAGACCGTGGCACAATGGCACGGAAGGACATAGGCAGGAACTCCAATCTGAGGAGTGAGAGCACCGACTTAGACCTCTGATATTTCGGCCACTCGGTTTATTATAGAAAAGAAGGGAAAAATTAACAAACGCGTTTCTCTCTGTCTCTCTTTAAATTATGCTAAATCACGAGAGTCAATTTTCACACCGTTTGGACTATGTATTGGAACTGGTATGATATAAAATCCAGTCTATACGGGATAAACATTTCACTTTAAGGGCTGTGTGGACTACTATTTGTTAAGTGGTCCTGAAGGAGAATCTCTGACGCTCAAAAACCAACAGGGACCTGAGTGACTGACAATATATGGTGATCAGAGAAAACACAGAGCCATTTAAAATATGTGATCTAATTTGAGCTACACGACCCGCCACCTCAAACGTCATGTACTGACTTGCCACGTGGTGGCGCTGACGCGGAGTCTAGCCTCACACCTGGGTTCCAGGGTGAATTGCAATAAATCAATACTCAGCAATGGTTAAAGAGTCTCACCGTCAAAGATGGGGAAATGAATCACCTGTGGGCAGTTCCTCAAACCAAGTTACTCTGCTTCACTTCAAAACATGATTTGCTCATCCAGATTAATTTCATTTGCCTACAGATGGAACAATCTGATTTTAAGGCAAGAGAGAGTAAAGGGAAAAAGGAGCACATTTTTGGAAGTAATCCCGGTGTCGTGGGAAGAACTCTGGATCTGGGGGCGAGGCTTTCTAGTTTGAATTCTGATCCTAGAACTCAATTCCTGTTACTCTTTTGCTCAATTCACTTCAGCCTGTTTTCTTTATGTGTAAATCAAAGAGCTTGCATTTAGCAGCTATTACATGGACCTTGTCAAAAGAGAATTCGAAATACATTTTTAAATCATACACTTTTGCTGCTCCCGAGAATAGGCAAAAGCTACTTTTTTGTGAATCTAAGTCATTCTAACAGTTTCCTAAACCTTAGTCATTCTCACATCAACTTTATGATTTCTATACATCTATCTCCACTATCTTTTACTCATGTTTCTTTATATTAACTCTTAATTATACTTGCATTTCTTTAAAATTAAGTGAAGTTAAATTAACATTGTAAATTGAATTCAAAGTCACACTTGACTTAAACAAAATGTGACTATAAAACCTTAAATTCAGCAAAAGCCAAACATTGTTAAAACTCAAGCCAAATTACTCACTTAGGAATTTGAGACTGCAATGTATTTTCTCGTTGTATATTAAGCCTAAAATGTACTCTATCATTGTATAATATAAAATTAGGTAACCATTGAAGATGCTGAGCAGTTACTATTACAAACATTTTAAAATTTTCTTGTTAGTGATGAAAAAGTAAATTTTAAAAAAGACAACTTTGATACAATTATTTAAAAAAAAAACAAACAATGTGCAGGTACCACCAAAAATAATCTCAAGTCCAAGTGATACCATATCTGTGTACTGAATATAAGAAATTCTGTATTTCCTTATCCAGTTAATATTTGCCAAGTATTCTGTCAGATAAAACAAGTCTGAGGTTGCAGCGAACTGTGGCCAATGAACTCGTGGGGGGGGGGGACTATACAGAAATAATTTGGAAGCCAAGTGAAACTATTAATTACCCCCAGAATAAGAACAAGTTAAATCCCCATCCAGTAAAACTAGGCTTTCTGCATTCTTTTACTTGTGTATACTGGAAGGAGTTATAGGCCCCTGAAGTAGCAGAGTCTCTTTCTTAAAATGTACTGTCACAGGGGCAGCATCTGTGGCTCATCGAGTAGGGCTCCGGCCCCATATACCAAAGTTGGTAGGTTCAAACCCAGCCTCGGGAGAACTGCAAAACAGAAAAATAGCCAGGCGTGGTGGTGGGCGCCTGTAGTCCCAGCTAGTCTGGAGGCTGAGGCAAGAAAATCACTTAAACCCAGGAGTTGGAGGTTGCTGTGAGCTGTGTGACACCACAGCACTCTACAGAGGGCAATAAAGTGAGACTCAGTCTGTACAAAAAAAAAAAAAAAGTACTCTAACTATTTACTTTCAGAATGAATATCTTCTTTTTTCCAGATAAATTTTAAGTGTTATCATTTCTGAAATGTCTTCTCATCATCACCATTCTAATTCCTTCCATCTTATTTAAAGTATCATTTCTCACTGTTTCTTCTCCCACGTGTTTATTCAAATGGGTATTTATTTTTTTCTCTCTATTAGACTGTTTACTCCACAAGAGAATGGCCCTGCCTGATGTGTTCACAGCTGGGTCAGTGGTGTGCTGGAGCTGGTTCGTATGAGCTCATGAGAGTGAATTATTAAAATTTCAGGAATTTTGTGATCTGGTTGACATAATTCCAACATAATAAAATCAGTTATTTTAAGTACATTTATGCTACAAGAATCAACAAAAACTACATTTTTCCTGGGGAGCTGGTTTTTGAATTCAGGCAATCCCTGAGTTACAAGCATTCAACTTACAGACAATTTGCACTTATGAATGTAGGCTATTGCAGTAAGTTGCCCAGGCACAAACATCTGACTGATGTACAACTTGTATTTATGAATGAAGTCTATCACAGGTAATAGGTAAATGTACCTGTTCCAATTTACATACACCTTAAGAACAAACCAGCAGAACATGTCTCATTTGCAACTTGGGGACTGCCTGTATTTACCAGCACGCCAATTGCTGTGTCTCTGTCTAGAAATGTGCCTGTGACACGGAAAGGTCCAGTCAATGTTTGCTGAAAGAATAAAATAAATGAATGAATGGTTTCATCTGGAATTGCAATAAGCTAACTATACTCACAAACCATAGGTGGAAAATTTTTCTAAGGACAGGGAAACAGGCTTTATCTATCTATCTATCATTTATCTATCATCTATCTCATCTATCATAATATCATCTATATTACCCTCAGGAGTATTAACCAGTTTTAGTCAATTTTTTTGAGTGCTTAAAGAGGCAATATCATTAGGCAATATTGCAATATTGATAATTGTTATTGCAATAGTGATGGTCTTCATGATCTCAATATGGTGTTCCATATTAAGGGTCTTACTAGTAAAACACTTGCCTTTTTTTTTTTTTTTTAGGCTAGTCAAGTGAAGCAGTGGGAGGGGAGAAGGAACAAAGGAATCTGTAACTGGTTTGAGACAGACATTCACCAGCCCTAGTGGATTCATGTGTGTGTGTGTGTATACATGTGTGCTTAATTTACTTCTCTTTTATAAGCAGTATAGACCTTGATGGGCCCTAGAATTTGAAAGAAAAATAAAATATTGGAAAATATGTAGAGTGTATCTAGGAAGTGAAGGATAGATCTTCCACGATAACTTACAAACAGATCATGAATGACTGCCTGGATATAACTCTACATGTCCATCTACATCTATATGGTTCTGTATTTGAACACTGGACAGTAAATCACTACATATCATAAGAATCTTTGCCTCTTTAGAAGTAAAAGCTAAACAGAAATACCATGTATGTACCATACCTTAAAAATACAGAAATCCATCATAACATTTAGGGACAATGATATTTGAGTCATTGGGGAGGAGTTAAAAACCAGCCATGTGTCTTGGGACAAATGTCTTAAATATTTCATAATTCTCCATAAATATTACATTATAGAAACTATTACATAACTTACTACTAATTTTAAGAATTAAACTTTTATAAAGTGGCCAATGCTTATAATATACTAATATATTACTCTATTTCTCCAAAGACACAGAACCAATAGGATGTCTACATACATACAGAAAGATATTTTTGGTACAGAATTGGCTCACACAATGTACAAGGTTTGACAACTAAGTTTGTGAACTCATCCTAGAAGTGCTATATACCTCATTGCTGAATATCACTACGGTCACATTCAAAGTACTCCCCTTAGGAAGCTATGCACCAATGCCAGCACCTTGTCCATTCTCCAAAGAAATTTTGGAATTATTTTTCTGGAATGACTTTGAAAACTGTCCTTATATTATGCTTGATGCCTTGAATGTCATCAAAATGACATTTTTTCCTTTACCTTTGGTAAAGGGAAAAAGTCATTGTGGGTTAGATCAGGTGAGTGTGGAAGATTCTCCAGTACAGTTATTTATTGGCTAAAAACTCCCTCTCAGACATTGCTGTATAAGCTGGGGCACTGTTGTGATACAAGAGCCATGAGTTATTGGCCAAGATTTTCAGTTAAGATTTTCCTGTTTCTATCAATGTTTACTTGCTTCTTACAGTCAGCTGAAGATTTTGATGTATAATTCAATAAATTTTTGCAATGTTTTCATCAGTTCTTCTCTTTACTGGCTGCATTGACCTCTCTTCATCAGTGAGACTTTTTCTCCCCTCAGGGAAACATTTAGTCCATTTGTACACTGCCATTTTCGTCCCCAGGAGCTTGGACTAATGAGTCACAAATTTCACTTCCACTCTTTCCAAGTTTAAAAAGAACTTTGCAAATGTTTGCTGTTGTTCTAATTCAGACTCCAACATTCTCATGACAACACACAAAAGTATGCAACAATAATTAATGCCACTCAGCAAAGACACTGCCACATAGCAACATGAACACTGAGTTCATGGTCTGAGACACTGATATGCCAATGTTATGAAACCTTACCTAGTTGTTTGCACAATGTTGCCAACATAAGCAAGGTTGGAAAGTTTACAAACTCTTAATTGTAAGACCCCATATAGGCTGAAGAGTTCCAAGATCTTCAGTCAGTAAGCTGGAGACCCAGGAGAGCTGATGATGTACTTCCAATCTTATTTCAGAGGGCCTGAACGAGGGTAACCAACCCTGTAGTCCAGTTCCAAGACAGGCAGACTCAAGATGCAGGTAGAGCCAATGTTTCAGTGCAGACTCAAGGCCAGAAAAAGCAAATGTCCCAGGTCAAAGGCAGCCAGACTGAAGGAGTTTTTTCTCTTAGTGATAAACTGTCAGCCTTTTGTTCTATTCAGGCTTTTGACTAACTGAATAAAGCTCACCTGTCTTACAGAGGTCATTCTGCTTTTCTCAGTCTGTGGATTTAAATTTTAAACTCAGCATACTGGCTTACACCTGTAATCCTAGAAGTCTGGAAGCCCAAGACAGGTGGATAGCTTGAGCTCAAGAGTTAGAGATCAGTCTGAGCAAGAGTGAGACCCCCCCCCAACTCTACTAAAAACAACAACAACAAAAAAAGAAAATAGAAAAACCAGCTGGGTGCAATGGTGGGAACCTGTCTTCCCAACTACTCAGGAGACTGAGGCAAGGGGATCACTTGAGTCCAAGAATTTGAGGTTGGTGTGAGTTATGATGCCACGGCACACTACCAAGGGTGAAAGGGTGAGACTCTGTCTCAAGAATATAAATAAATAAATAAATAAATAAATATTAACCTCATTCAGAAACACCAAGACATACCCAAACATAATATTTGATCCAGTATCTAAGCATCTCATAGCCCAGTCAAGTTGATATAAAATATTAACTATCACAGTTAAGTTCACAATATATGTCACATGAAGTACAAAGAAATGTGGTGGGCATTTTAACATGTAGTGTCTCTTGCTGTTGTGTTTCCTTCACACACAGTCTCTCAATTAAATTTCAAAAAGCACTATCATAGCAGTGTCTAACCACATTACCATTAACACTAACCAAAAAAAAAAAAAAAAAATGAAAGAAACCCAGGAAAGTCTTAAGAGAACTTACCATTCAACTCTTCAACCCTATATTTCTCTTCTATGTTGAACATAGTAGGGCCTTAATGAATTCCTTGTTGAAAGTACTTTGGGGGAATCTAGGGCAGAACTCAGGGGTTTTGTTCAGGAAAACAGAGTGGTACATCAGTTACCAAAGAAAACACACAGTTATGTTAGCAAATGCTATTTGCATTAACGTGTCTTACCTCTATCCTCTACAAAGACCATGGGTTAAGATTTATTTTTCAAATAGAGGTTATTATATGAAATGACCCATGAACGTAAGAATAGCTGTGTAGTTAAAAAGTTCATGGTTTGGATAGTCAGCGTTAACACTGACTGGAGAAGTAATTTTGCAAACTCTTCCCCCTTCCCCTAGGTAAGCTTGATGAATGACCATTTCCTTTATTCCATGTTCCAAAATTTTATGGGCCATAGGGAGTGCA
This sequence comes from Arctocebus calabarensis, assembly GCA_963573935.1. Lineage (NCBI taxonomy): Eukaryota > Metazoa > Chordata > Mammalia > Primates > Lorisidae > Arctocebus > Arctocebus calabarensis. Next base: position 23,859 of record CAUYON010126277.1, read on the forward strand.
AAATTGGAGTTATTTGTGCCTGAAATCAAAAGAAGTATTATCCAGCCATACTTAAATAAAGGAAGTAAAATACCTGAACAAAGCATTTCCAAATTCTAAAACTTCTACCCTTTAGAGAAATTTTGAGTGTTTGCAAATAAATAAGAACGAAAGTACTACCTCTGTGGTTTCAAAGTAAGGTCAGCCTAGCATGACAAATTATTTTAGGAACTATAATTCATTCAGAGCTCACTTGCAATAAAGTAAGAAGTATGCAAGATGGCTTAACCAGAGCTCTGTTTAATTTGGAGAAATTTCTAGATATTTACAAGAATCATTAAAACACTCATATCACCACCAATTTGGATAAAATAAATGAAAAGTTTATTCTAATCTTCTGGGAGAAATACACAATAGAGAAAGAGGGGAAGGATCCAAAGCTCCATGTCTGAGTCCTTGAATTTCTATTAATACTCTAGAAATGCAGAAACAATTTTTTATTTTCAAATAAATAAATGCATCTTCCATCACTAAACCACATATACTGAAAATGGATTTGTTATCTCCATACTCTGTTTTTAATAACCTTTCTTAATCATAGGTCCCAGGAGATGTGATGCCTCAATGCTCGTCTCCCTAAATTTGTCCTAGACAGAGATATACTTGGTATCATTGGTGATTCTTCCTTCTAACTCTTGTATTCAGCATATTTTAAAATACTATTATCGAACTTGCCACATCCTTTACTTCATCTCCTCCCAAGTGTGAGCTACCCTCATCTTTCACCAAATAATCTCTAATACATTCCCTGCATAATTCCCTTTTCCACAGAGCACTAAAGAATGATCTGTCTCATCAAAGAAGTGAGTTAACCTCACAGTTCTTCCAAGAGCCTGCTCTGTCTGCCACATTCCAAGCTTCTGCTTGTGCCTTATAAGACACTCTTGTTGTGGTCACGACCTCAACACGTAGGCACTTATTACTCCTGCGTGCCACCCTTCGCTGTCGAGGTCCTGCCCCAAGACCTCGGAACTGTCGGTGATTGGGTAAAAATAGAGTTAAAAATGGAGAAAGATAAACAGACAAGATATAGAATAGAGTTTTTAAAGGTGGGTAGGTACAGTGGGTTCACTGCTAGCGTGTGGGACTTCACTGAATGGCTCTGAGTGTTTATTCTGCCCAGCTTTTACTGAAAGGTCTTTTCCTTTTTTTTTTTTTCTTTTTTTGGCAGTTTTTGGCCAGGCCAGGTTTGAACCCACCACCTCTGGTATATTGGCCTAGCGCCCTACTCCTTTGAGCCACAGGCGCTGCCCTTGAAAGCTATTTTCTTATTTAGCTGAGGGTATAAGCTGAGGAAGGGAGTAAAAACATGAGCAGTTTCTATTAGTAAGCATGTTAGTTCTTATCTATCTATAATCCTTGATTTTAATGGTCTGGACAGCCTTGAAAAATCCAAAACCTGAGCCTTGTGTGGGGGCAGCCTCCCTTTTGTGGTCACGGAAGCAGATTCCATGGGGGAGGTTAGACCCCTCTACTTTCCCTGTGCAGCAGACATGATGCTGTCAGGTCTCCTCTGAGGAATTGGTGGAAAAGAAGAATTTTCTTCTTATCTCCCTCTGAAGATGTTTGCCTCTGTGTTTATAATACAAGCCCTCTTGCCCATAGCTCAGGGTCAAGCTATTCCCTGGATTTCTGCCCTGGCTATTATACAAATTCCTGCAATACGTATTTGCTTTGGCTGTTGACTGGGCAGCGGTTGGCCTGGGTAATGTCTCTTCCCAGGCCTTGTGCACAGCTTAGCCATTGTTCTCCAGAGTGCTTATAGATCAAGCAGGGGGTTTTGCAAGCTATATCCCTTACAGACCAGGCTTCCAGTAGCAGTAGAAACTGCCCAGGCAAGTAATTTAACTGTTAGTTTAAAAGTAAGCTAGCTAAACAGTTTTTACCCTGCCTTGCTCAGCTTCTTTCTATGTTTTTCCTCTTTTCTGGGGGTGTTTTCCCTTGCCAAGAATGAGGTCTTTGGTTTTCATTCTCCCCACATTCATTCACCACCTCAAACTGCTTCTACCTTATCAGAGCAATTTATGTTCTCACCACCGTTGAACTTCACTTAACCAATCACCCCAAATCAAATCCATTTCCTGTCACTTGTTTATTTACCCTGCTGAAAGCCCCCAGTTCTCTGGCCCTGTAGGAGTTGCTGCCTCCTTCCCTGAAAGGCCAGGATGGCTCTCTTGTGCCTTGCAGGTGTGTCCTCATCAAAGGTATCACAATGTGACTGATATCTTTTTTTTTCCAGTGTCCCAACAGCCTATTTTTGCAGCTGTCTTTCCAACATGTCCCTGAGGATAAACTATGACAGATTCCTATTCAGATTCAATTTACAGAATGTAATGTAAGCCTTTATCACATGTTCTGGAGATAGGAATAGCTTAATAAGTATTTCTGAGAGGTGGAAAAAGGAGTTTTGCTATAGCAAACAATTATAGAGAACAAGACGTAGACCCATCTGCCTCCTCCCCTCCTCACTCCCTCCTCGTTCTTCTTTTCCTTCACTTTTTCCTGCCCCTCCCTTCTCCTTCTCCTGCTTCTGCTTCTCTCTTATTCAGAATCTCCTTGAACTCTGTATACATTATTCCCTTCCCACTTTTTATAATAGCAGCCATACTGATGAACTATTTCTAATGCATTTTACAGATGCAGGTGGAATAAAAGAAGGAACGAGCAGAAGTAAAAAGAGTATATGGAAACAATAGCAGAAGACTTAACATTCATGGAACACATACGCATTAGATGCCAGATAGCTCACCAAGAATTCCACCAGTGTCTGCTATTGCATCCTCACATCAGCAGCATGTGAGAACCACAGTTATCATCCCCATTTCACAAAGAAATTCTAAGATGGTAAGAGGCACCACCAGGAAGTGCACCGACAGCTGTGCACCTGCCTCCCCAGTGCACACTCTTCCTGAAGCCATCCAGCCTCCCGAACTGTAAATATAACCACTGCTCAGCTCATTAGATGTATACAGAGCTCGTGAGTGAAGTCTTTTGGTTCTTGCCAGAACTCTAGACCTGAGGATATTCTCCTACATGTGTGTTTAGAAGTTTGGCCAGGAATTAAAGCATAAGTCTTTCTTAACCATATCCATGCATTCCTTCTACCCTAAGGTAACACTTCCCTCTGTGACCATTTTGTCCAGCAACAATGCAGCGACAAAGAAATGGAAGATACTTTTTGTTCCAGGGGACATAATGCTGCCTAAAATCAGAGCAGATGCTAGGTGTAAAAATCTGTGTACATGAAGCCCCTTCCATACCATGGGTTTTTCCTTTTGCTGTGACTTCTGAGTTTGTTCCATCTGACATTTTGTTTTTCCCAAGGATCTCAAAGCATCTCTCTCTGTCACAGTCTGTTACATTACTAGTTGCTGAGAGATGAAAGCTGATGCTAATGCACCTGATGCCCTCTCTCTCCTAGGGCTGCATTGATTTTAGGTCTTGCATTGCAACTCCTTTGTCAGATGCTTCATGGGGAAAGGGATCACTCATTCATTTATAACAGATGCTATTTCTGGAGTGTGTGAATTTTGACCTGTGCTCTGAGACCTGTATAGGCTAGTGCCATACACATCATAGATGTATAATAAACATGTGCTATTTATTGAATGAGTCTGAGGATATATGTATATTTACGTGACTATTCAGAGAGTTAACAATTTTTCATCCTCATTCAGTTTTTTCATTTCACCTACCTCTCTGTTCCTTGCATTTATTTCTCTGTCTACATGTATGGACTTTTTTTTTTTTTTTGAGTTGTCTTGGCCCACCTAAAATTTGATATTCAGCTATTCAGCTTGGGACATCCCTTGTTCTATGGAAGCAAACTAAGTCCACCTGTCTCTCTCTGTTACAATTGTTTTCTCACCTGGCTATAATCTCTCATTGACTTAAATGTATGAGGTATCTCCAAGTAGCCTTTTTGCTTTGCAAAAGCCGAGGCTATTTAGGCTATCTCTAGAAACCTTTTATTGTAGTTGGAACCAAGATTTGAATCAACTTTTTTGTTGTTGCTTGCACAAGTAGATAATCTAAATATTTTATTAAGTTCAAGATAAGCATGTTAATTCAGTGACTTGGAGTCCAATAGTCTGAATACAACAATTATTCAAGTGTCTAGTTGCATGCCATCCATTCAGACTGGAATTTACGCTGAAGGACCAAAATTTGCTCTTTTTCTTAAAGTCTAGTACTTTCATCCATGTTCTAATACTGGTGATTTGCTTCAAATAGAGTAAAAGAAAAACCAAGAATTCTTCCTTTCCTCTTTCTATTTTCTTCTTCTTCCTCCTCCTTTTCTTCTGCTTCTTTGCCTTTGTTGCCATCTTCATCTTCTTCTCTTTCTAAAGAGGCACCATGAGGAGGTGGATTGGGCAAGGATTTGACACGTAAAGCTCAACATTTTGCTATTTCTTAATGGCTGGCTGTCATTTAAACTCTGACACCATTTATATTCTCATCCTTAAAATAGAAATAGAAATGACTTCAATTTATATCTTAAAGAGTTTTATAATAAAGATCAAAATATATTAGTTATTTTCCATATTTGTGCTCCAAAGAAATACCTCTGCTAACACTGTGTAAAAGCTCTTCACTATCTCTATATCCTTCCTACAATTTCTAAACAATTTCAGCTGCTGTCCAGTTATGAGGGATGTAAACACATGCTACACGACTGTATTTTTATTTATAATTTCTCCTGGGTACATGTTTTTATTTCACCAAATGAGTCACTAGGGTGAGATGCAAGAGTTACTTCAACTTGAACTGAGCTTAATTGAGTTACTCATCTAAATACAACAGAGGAGATTTTAATAGTACTGGGTTACAGGGTTTTAAAATTATGATTTGCAAATATAGCTGTTTTTCCAAATTATCAGTGGAGCTTAAAAGAAAAAAAAAAAACAGATTTCTTGGCCTTCTCATATTCCCGTTGGGAATCTGTGTGCAATATCTCCCCTGCTAATTTTGATGATTGGTACTCATTTTTCTTAGCAAATCTTGTATCCTAGAAACTGTATTTTATGACAGAGTTGTTCTTGGCTGGAGCTGATTGGACCTAGGAAATCCCCTCACTCAGTGGAGTCAACTAATAGGTTTAGCAGTGATTTTTCTCTTGAATACATGGGCTAGTCTCATTTACTAATAGCAGGAATCTAGTCAGAAATATCCCAGTTTTATCACTTATTAGATGTGTTAACTTAGCCTAGTCACTCAATCACTTTGAGACTTAGTTTTGGAACAGATGAAACATACAGAATTCAGAATTTGCTGTTTGTCCTTGTGCAAAATAAAGAAAACAATGGAAATGAACTCACGGGCTTCTAGATATAGAACATCATGATGAGTGAGAGGGGGAGCAAATGCAACTCTGGGTTTTGGGCAACGCTTCTTGGCACAGGTCTGGATCTAATTAGTTCAAGAAGAAGGCACATGCTTGGCAATTTATCTGCCTGGAAAAGTTGCATTTTATGACTAATTAGAGCCAAGAAGGGGAGCTTTTTCTTAATGGGCATGATTGGTCATGGTGAACCTGACCACGTCCTCATTAGCACGTAAGTTTATTGAAGTCTGGAATCACATTCATCTTAAAATGCATTCATTTAATATCCAACCAGCCAGCCCTAAACACATATTTATTGAGAAATTATTCTGTGCTCATTCTGGAACCTGGTTTACTATCCTTTGTCCCTCACGGGGCAGAGGACATGAACATACTTCAGTTTCTGTGTACAGCTGGTCGCAATTTTATCTTCATAAATAACTGTCTGAATGAATATGAATACCTCTCATGCTAAAAAAATTTAGCTTCTTCCTTAATCTTTGTTTTCACTCCATTGAATAAAACTTATATTTCTGCATCCCTTATGGATGATGTGAAATAATAAAAATATAAGCTACCTCACAGAAGCTACAGGTACCAACAAGTATGTTTTTAATGTAGATTCATCCATCCAGTCATAATAAGTATTTATGTGAAACTATAATGCATCTGGTTCAACAGTAGGCAATAGGGATACGCGAGTGATTAATTTAGGGCCGCAGCTCGGTAAAGTGTAGATTTAAGGTAAATTACAGTTGTTTAAGAAATGGACTTAAACACATAAGCAATAATAATAGGAATTTAAATAAGAGGTAATTATTTATGCTACTATAAGAGGTATCATCTCTGACCTGAATTTTAAAGGAAAAAAAAAAAAAACTTACACTAAGATTATGGAGAGCCTGTAGGAAGCACAGAATTAAAAATTAAACAACAACCTCCTCCCCCAAATAAAGGTATTTTGAGAAAAGCTTAACTTTAGTTACAGCCCCATTTTTTTTTATGTTGGCATTAAAGAGAGTGTTTTTACATTTTACATAAAGGGGAGAAGATATTATAGAGGGTCTAAAAAATCTCAGCTGTCTGAGTTCTCCCATCCAGTAAAAGCTGGAGACAGATTGATATCCTGAAAGGGAAGTGAAGAAAACTGGTGGGTCAGATAAGGTATCTCCATTTGAGGAGAACAATTTTTATCTTGGATAAGTCATGTCTGAATAATATTTTAAGAGCTGCTTTAAATCTTCTGTTTTCTGTAAAAGCTTCTATTTCTTTTTTCAAGGTAATAAAGTGAGATTTTGTTTAGGAAGAACAAAGAGAAAGTTTAGAGCACTTCCAAAGAGAGATGGAAGTGAGTCACTCTCAATGATGGGGAAAAGTAAAGGCCTCAAGAGGTAAAAACTCCAATTTTTAAATGGTGATGACATTATTCAATGTTTTTTTTCCTCTTATTTTTTTTTTATTAAATCATGGTTGAGTTACTCATTAATAAATGCAGTCATGGGATACAATGTGCTGGTTTTATATACAATTTGAAATATTTTCATCTAACTGGTTGACATAGCTTTCATGGCATTTTCTTCGTTATTGTGTGCAGACATTTATATTCTACATTTAGTAAGTTTCACCTGTACCCTTCTATGATGCACTGTAAGTGTGGACCCACCAATTACCCTCCCACCACCCATCCTTCCCCTTTCCCACCCCTCCCTGGCCCCTTTCCCCATGTTCTTGTTTTATAATAGGGTTATAGCTTTCATATGAAAGCTATAAATTAGTTTCATAGTAGGGCTGAGTACATTGGATACTTTTCTTCCATTCTTGGGATACTTTGCTAAGAAGAATATTTTCCAGCTCCATCCATGTTAGCATGAAAGAGGTAAAGTCTCCATCTTTCTTTAAGGCTACATAATATTCCATGGTGTACATGTACCACAATTTATTAAACCATTCATTGGTCAATGGGCACTTGGGCTTTTTCAATGACTTAGCAATTATGAATTGGGCTGCAATAAACATTCTGATACAAATATCTTTGGACTATAAAAGTACTAGAAGAAAGTGCAGGAAAAACTCTTGAAGGAATCAGTCTGAGTGAGTATTTTATGAGGAGGATCCCCCAGACAATTGAAGCAGCAACCAAAATACACTACTGGGATCTGTTCAAACTAAAAAGCTTCTGCACAGCCAAGAACACAGTTAATAAAGCAAGCAGACAGACCTCAGAATGGGAGAAAATATTTGCAGGTTATATTTTTTTATTTTTTAATGTGTAAGCCAAACTAAGCATGACTTGATACACAGTCCTCCAACTTACAACTTTTAAGATAAAAGTTTACCAATCTTTATTTTATTTTTTTTTATTGAATCATAGCTGTGTACATTAGTTCAACCATGGGGTACAGTGTGGGGGCTTCACATGCAATCTGAGATATTTATTTTAAAAACTATTTTAGGCTGAGGGGTTGAATGAAGTGATTGAGGGAAATATAGAACAATTTTGCTTTCTTTCTTTTTTTTTTTTTTTTGAGACAGAGTATCATTCTGTTGCCCAGGATAGAGTGCAGTGGCATCATCATAGCTTACCACAACTTCAAATTCTTGGGCTCAACTCAAGTGATCCTCCTGCCTTGCAGCTTCCTAAATAACTAGGACCATAGCCACCCACCACAGTATCCGTCTAGTTTTTCTAATTTTAGTGGAGTCGGTGTCTTGCTCTTGCTCAGGCTGGTCTTAAACTCCTGAGCTCATGTAATACACCCGCCTTGGCCTCTCAGAGTGCTAGAATTACAGGTGTAAGCCCTATGCCTGGGCAAACTTTACATTTTAAAGAAAATTCTCACACAGCTAAAAGTATTGCTTATAATATGAATCCTTTGAAACTTTCATCCTAACCATCTAAAAGTCTTGTAACTGTTGCTGGGAGTGCAAACTAGTACAGCCCTTTCGAAAAAAATCATGGAGAATCTTCAAAGAATTAAAACACCTCCTATTTGATCCAGTGATCCCATTACTAAGTATCTACCCAGAAGAAAAAAAAAATCATTTTACCATAAGGACATTATCCCTCAAATGTTTATAGCAGCTCAATTCACAATCAAAGGATGTGGAAATAACCTAAGTGCCAATTAACCCAAGAAAGGTTTAATAAATGGTGGTATATGTATACAATGAAATACCATTCAGCCATAAGAAATGGACACTTTGAGGGTGGCACCTATGGCTCAGTGAGTAGGGCGCTGGCCTCATATACTAAGGGTGGCAGGTTCAAACCCCACCACGGCCAAACTGCAACAAAAAAATAGCCAGGCGTTGTGGCAGGTGCCTGTAGTCCCAGCTACTGGGGAGACTGAGGCAAGAGAATGGCCTAAGCCCAAGAGTTGGAGGTTGCTGTGAGCAGTGAAGCCACAGTACTCTACCAAGGGTGACAAAGTGAGACTCTGTCTCTAAAAAACAAAAAAAGGAATTTAAGAAATGCACACTTTGTATCTTTCATATTTCCCTGGATGGATTTGGAGAACATTCTCCTAATTAAAGTATCTCAAGAATGGAAAAGCGAGCATTCTGTGTACCCAATACAGTACTCAATAATATAAAACTAGTAGACGAACAACTACAAACCCACGTAAGAAAAAAAAAACACAATTAAATTCAAGAAGGGGGGAGGGGGCCCAGTAAATTCCCACCTATTGGTATAATGTATGGATATATGGCACACTTCCTGGGTGAAGGACTCAACTACTACTCAGACATTGAACTTGATTTTACAAATGCATATAATGTAATCTAATAGTATGTACCTTCGTATTAAACCAAAATTTGAAAAAAAATGAAATACTTATTTCACCCCAGATCTATGGAATCAAAGCAGCTTAAGAGTGCCCTGGAGAGACGTAGCACTCTTGCATCAGGCCAGCCTCAAAGCACAAAGATCACATAGCGTGTTATCATTTTACTGGAAGAAAAGAAATTTGTGCTGCATTATTCAACATTATGAAATGGCTTTTCCATTTTACTTCTGGATACTGAGGTGTGCCTCTCTTCATGAGGATAACAAATAGCAGCTCCAAGATCTTCAAGATCTTGAGAGTTGACTTGTACTTAGTGTCAATGATAAATTAGTGTAAATTAGGGATTTATTTATTGACTTAATAGCCACTTAGCAATCATTGTCCATGGCATCTTGGTACAGAGAGACCTCCTGATTGGTGCATTGTTGACCTGAGAGGTGATGCTTTTATCATTCAATTCAGGCCGTCCCCTAGTTCAAGGTGCTCATCCCAACAGTCTCCACATTTAAACACAAAACAAAACAAAACATACCTCTCATTAAAATTAATGGCTGTTGTGCTTATCCACAAGGGGAGGATCCCTTCACTCACTCTGCAGCAGCAAGGGATATTGTAAGATAATTTTAATTGGCTATATGGCATGATACTATCTGTGTACCCAATAGCCAATATGCGAGGCACTTTAACTAGTATATTATCTTGAATTTGGTCCTTAACACAAAATAAGACATCAACGCTTGCTTTTCCAGTTACAGAATTAATACAATTACATGTATCAGTTCCTCATTTAAAATCCTTTTACTGTCACTCATAGAGCTTCCCTTTCTTGGATCTATTCATCCTTCTAATGTTTCTACTCCAAAAAAATTTTACAACAAAGAACATCATGATTAACTCCACAGTACGGGAAATATTTTCATAGAACCCTGGAGCCCCGAATCTTAATATTGTGCAACCCTGGTCTGAGGATTGTGTTTTCATCAGATGGAACTGGGAAGTTTATCCTTACTATTGAATTCCAACTGGGTTCAGTGAATGATGAGGCTGAGAGAGATTAAATATCTCACCCAAGAATATACATTCTGGAAGTCATTGGTACTGCGGAAAGAGAAAGAAGACCATGTGTGTCCAAATCCTGTACTTTCAGTATCAACTAAAGTACCAGTAGACCAAATTTTACAAAAATTATCAAGCACTACAAAAGGCCTTTGCAAAATCAAAAGTGTTTATTATAACATACAGAGTGGCACAAAATGGGTCCTCTGGCATCATAGAGACATTTTGACACCAGTGGGGCCAATTTAAAGATAATTGCCCCACATTTCCTTAAAATGAGGGAATGTTAAGATTGAATTTATGGATAGTGCCACTTTACGGGTCAGTTTTATAACAATAATCAAATGAAAAGTCTCTCTAGGCTGGGCCAAGTGGTTCATACCTGTAATCCTAGCATTCTGGGAAGCTGAGGCAGGTGGATCGCATGAGCTCTGGATTTCCAGACCAGTCAGACTGAGACCCCATCTCTACTAAAAATAGAAAAAGTAGCTGGGCCTCATGGTGGGTGCCTTCTGTTCCAACTAATTGGGAGATTCCAACTAATTGGGAGGGTGAGGCAAGAGGATGGCTTTAAGCCCAAAAGTTTGAAGTTGCTGTGAGCTATGAAATCATGGCACTATGGCACTCTACCCAGGGCAACAGAGTGAGACTCTGTCTCAAAAAAAATGAGGGGGTAGGGGGTGGCGTCTGTGGCTCATAGGAGTAGGGCACCGGCCCCATATACCAGAGGTTGCAGGTTCAAATCTGGCCCTGGCCAAAAACTGCAAAAAAAAAACAAAGTGCTTTCTAGGCTAAAACTCTAAAGGCAGCACAGAGTAAAAAGAGCACAAAATTAAGAGAGCTTGAAGTTCTAGTTACATTTTAACCGTCATGGTCATATGTTAATATTTCTATGTGGTGAGCCCATTCCTAATCCCAAGAATGAATCTCATGAATGCTATAGCTTCCTTTTCAGGAATGGTAGGATACAGAATAATACCAGAAAAAGCAAAGCCAGCTGCATTCACGCATCCAATATTAATTGAAGACTATGCAAACAATTATCAATACTCTTAAAGAAAAAAATGTAGACAACACTAAGGCTACTTCCCTTGTCTTGGGTCTTAACTATACGCCAACAATTCAAATAATGTGGACAGAGGTCTTTTTAACTAGAAACGGTTGCAACTGCATTAAAGAATTACTAATGTGCATACTGAGCAAAGCATTTTAATAGAATTTATCATTTTACATATCAAACATTTTGTCTTTGTTTCAGATGCATAGTTCAAGCTTAATGTATTTTAATAATGAGATTCAAGTACTAGAAGCACAAAATTAAAACAAAACTTGGATTGTTCATCCACTCAGTATTCATGGATGGACACTTTCTGAGTCTAAGGCTTGTGTTGACATGAAGGATTATAGGAGGAAACGTGGCTCAGATCTTTACAGGGCCTATGGCCTGGTGAAAACGACTGGCCAGACTAGCTACAACCCCTGAGCAATTAAAAAGTCTGGATAAAACTTTCTTCAGTTCTGTTTTCAAACTGAAAGCGCAATGAATATTCTCTTGCATAGAAATATTAGCTTACAAACTAAATATGCAAATATTTGGGCAAGGCTGTTGTGCAGATTCATTTTACAATCCTGTTACCAATAAGAGAATCTCGCCTTTCTAGTGCTTCTATGCAGTACAGAGTTATAACTTGTGTTAACGATTTTTGATATTCATTACAAATTTTACTACTGTCTGGCACATGATACTATCAGTATACCCAAAAGTCAATATGTGAGGAACTTTAACAAGCATATTAATTATCTTAAATTTGATCCTTAACAAAACATAAGCATTATTATTTTCCATACATTACAAATTTTTAAAAATAGGCCATAGGGACTTGCCCAAAGTCATACACATCTCAAGTGACCCAATCAGGATTCAAACTTAGAGGGCAGAGCAAACTCCTAAGACAGATTCTCTTAATCCTTACATTGGGTCCTTGTCAAAAAAATTAAAAAGCTCTCTCTCCTCCCCCTTTGTTAACCTCTCTCTTTTTCTCTCTCTCTCTCCCCTTCTTTTCCCTCCTCCTTAAGGCTGCTCTGCATCATCCCCCTCCAAACAAACAAAAAAAATTAAAAAAAAATCTGTTCTATTCTTTGGGATATAAATCCAGATTTGGATTGTTATATTATATAGTAATTCTATTTTATTTATTTATTTTTTTGAGAAATCTTAGCTCTGTTTTTCATAGTGGCTACACTGCAACAGTATTCACAAAAGCCAAGATACAGAAATAACCCAAATGCCCACAGATGATGAACAAACAAAGAAAATGTGGTACGTATCCTGAAGGATTATTAACCAGCCTTAAAAATCAAGCAACTCCTGCCATTTGGGACAACAGGAATGAATCTGAAGGACATTATGCTAAGTGAGTTGAGCTAGCCACAGAAGGAAAAATATTACATAATTCCCCTTATAGGAGGAGTCTAAAATAGTCAAACTCATAGAAGCAGAGAATAGAACGATGCCTGCAAAGGGCATGGGGGAGGGAGAAAAGGGAATAGTTTTTTAACTGATATACAGTTTCTGTTAAGCGGCCTTAATAATTTCTAGAGATTTGCTATACAGGATAGCACCTATGTATTAATGTACACAATATTTAAAATACATGTACAGGCTTGGCACATGTAGTTCGGTGGCTAGGGTGCCGGCCACATACATCGAGGCTGGCGGGTTTGAACTGGCCCGCGCCTGCCAAACAACAATGACAACTGCAACCAAAAAATAGCCTGGCATTGTGGTGAGCGCCTGTCGTCCCAGCTACTTGGGAGGCTGAGGCAAGAGAATCATGTAAGCCCAAGAGTTTGAGGTTGCTCTGAGCTATGACGCCACAGCACTCTATCCAGGGTGACAAAATGGGACTCTGTCTAAAAAAAAAAAAAAAAAAAAAATACATGTACCCTTTAAGATATTGTGTGAGGGAGGATGCCTGTGGCTCAAAAGAGTTGGGCACCAGCCCCATATGTTAGAGGTGGTGGGTTCAAACTCAGACCTGGCCAAAAACCGCAAAAAAAAAAAAAAAAAAAAGGTACTGTATGAGATTGGACGATTACGTTCATGAACTCATCCTAGAAAAAGTGCTTTGAAGGATAAACGCAGCACTGGCATCGGTGCACAGCTTCCCAAGTGGAATACTTCAAACGAGAACAGAGTGATCTTCAGCAATGAGGTAGGTAGCACTTTTTCTAAGATGAACTTAATTGTCTGATCTAATATGGTAGAATAGATTTTTAGTGTTCTTATTAAAATCAAAAGCACACCAAGACATTTTTGGAGGAATGAATCTGTTCAGTACTTTGGTAATGGTGAGGCACCATGGATGTGTGTATATATCCAAACGGACCAAGATGTATGCATTAAATGTGTATAATTTTTTGCATGTCAGTTACACCTAAATAAAAGCAGAGAATATTGTTCCATGTCTCGTAAAAGCCCCATTCTAGGAACTAAGCACTGACTCCAAGAGATCCATGAGTTCAGCCAAGGGGACATGGGCATCAGATACTCTGGAAGGCTTTCTTGGCCTCTCCCTCCACTCTGGTGATAGTAGATCGGCATCTGCCTCCAATCTCGGTGCTTCCTGTTGTCTTCATACCTGGTACTTGGATATTCACTACATTTTGATCCCCAGGAACTATTCATGATATTTTTACCTATATATCTCCACTGAAGAGCACAAGATCTGACTACCACAAAAATTTATGTTGAATATATGTTGAATTAAAAAAAAGATCAGATGAGCAAATGAATGCAGTCCCACGCGTTCTGCCTTGCTAACTGGAATTAAATTACATCATTTTACTGAGTTTGGAGAAGTTACTTCTAGGAATGGGTGATCTAACTAGGAAAATATTTCATGTAAGCTTTATTGTCATTCAAGGAGCTCCAATTAATTAAGAAGAAGAAAAATACCACAAAGAGAAGTCTTGCTACTATTCTCATGTTGTAGAAAGAGTTTTGTGGGAAATTATGCAGGGCAGTGTTTCTGTTACTGGTGTCTTAAACTGGCAGCTTCTGCGTCACTGAAAAATTATTAGATTCAGAAATACTGGGCATGAGCTTTGGCAATGTAAAGTGTGAAAGCTGTCAGTATAATCATTCATAGCTACTGAGGAACAGTGGAGGACACAAAAGTGAAACTAACCACAGCCATCTTGAATTTGCTTTTTTGTCACTTATTTTTATATTGTCGATGAAAGATGGTGCCAGAGTTACTAGTTCTAGTCATGCCCCTTTGAAACGCAATCTAAAAGAACTCTCTTGGCCCTGTGTTGGTGGTCTGGTGGCCACATTAACAGAATACTGCTGGAACATCCCCATTAGTGTACACAGTAGGCACTCAATAAATACAGCTGATTGATTTAACAGATGATCTGGATTGAGAATACAGATCATACCAAGTAATTTATTTTCTGCTTTAACGGGCTAAAATAATGCCCTCTCAGATGATAGATGCAACTTTTGCACCCTCGGATCTGCTAAGGGACTCTGTAAGGCTGTGCCTTCTTTTCCCTTGGGCAACTGTATAATCTCTCTCAAGTTGCTTTCAGGGAAATTCACTTATAATTATCTAATGGTTATTACTGGGTGAGCAAAACCCATGTACCTCTTGTTTTTCTTTATGACTGTGTCATTTTCTCAAATAAATAAACAAGCAAACCACCCAAAAGCACAGAAGGCGGCATCTGGAAGACGTTCTTTGTAGACGGATCGCAATGCTCTTGTGTTTGCCACAGGCTCTGTTGTGCTTTGCTGGAATGACTTCAGGGAGAACATGTTCTTTATCTGCAAAAGTGAGAGCTTTTATCTTCCTGTCTTCTTCCAGGAGAAGGTGGTACAATCACAGTTTAGCAAAGCGAAGTCAGAGGAGGGAAAGGAGGGGGCGAATAGCGTGAAGGGCACTTTTATCTGACAAGGGTTCCCTTTTCCTTTGATTCTTTGTTGGCCGTAATAAAACAAACATACCTGCACATGTGACTCAAACTCCTTGGCCTCTGCGTAGATTATCCTGTTCAGAAAACAAGGAGAGTTTGACCATGGAAGAACTGCTGCTGGAAGGAATGGAATGAAGCCAAGCTTCATGGAATATTCAACTGCAGCTCATGTCTGATGGAAGAATTCACTTATGGATGTTAGGACGCTCCAATGATTGGTAACACTCAATTTCATTTTGGAGTATCAATATTACAGATACTTCCCCTAGATGCAAAACTAGCTCATGTGTGTTTAATTTTATTTATTTATTTTTTTCTGATACAGAGTCTCACTCTGTTGCCCTGGGTAGAGTATCCTGGAGTCATAGCTCACAGCACCCTCTAACTCCTAGGTCGGAGTGATCCACTTGTCTCAGACTCTTGAGTAGCTAGGACTATAGGTGTCTGCCAGAACATTTGTCTGTTTTTTCTACTTTTAATAGAGATGGGGTCTCGCTCTTGCTCAGGCTGGTCTCAAATTCCTGAGCTCAGTCTTGACCCGCCTGGGCTTCCCAAAGTAGTAGGATTATAAACGTGAGCCACTGAGCTCTGTCTGTGTTTAATTTATTTGAAAGACACAGAAGACTACTGACTTTTCTTTGTCCTTGAAGAAAGTAAAAGCAGCACACCAGTGTGTCCCTGTATATTTGATGTAACTTACTGGGGCCTCTCCCTGCATCTGAATCTGGCACAAAACTGAAAGTCCAGGGCATGTTTCACTTACTTTGTATTTACATACGGGGTGTATAGTGCATATCAAATCACAGGTAGGGAAGGAAAAAAGGGAGCAGAAATAACCAAAGGTGAGATGCTGGGTGTGCAAAGGGTTGACCGTCCAGTACAAACCTAAATAATGTTCAGTACAAACTTAAAATAACAAGCCTGTAAATGTAACCAGAAACATACGGGCCAGGCAGTGGGCCAGTGCAGAGAAAGTAACAAATAATGCAACTTAGTTCTCAAAGAAGGAGTTACAGAGGGTATGACAATTGAATTAGTGACTAGGATAAAACAGAAAAGTGTTCTGCAATAGGAAGGAGGGTGAGTGCTTTGTAAGAAGAAGGGTACTTTCAAAGGTATAGAAGAAAAGAAAAACAAACAGCCTGTTGCTGGAACTGCATCATAGAGAATGATAAAAAATAAGCCTGGAGAGGCTTATTAGTAGTAACTCCAATTTTCTTTTAATGTAAACAGGTGGTTAGTAAGAAATGTCCCAAAGTGTTCATAGTGATCATCTCTGCATGTTACAAGAAGTTCATTTTATTTTATACTTCATATTATTTGGTGTTTTAAAAATGTTCTATAGTGAACAGGTACTGTTAAAATGTCTGAGTATAATGCTGTCATTTGTTGCATCTGTCACAAAGGGTCATGGTGCAGATTGAATGGGACTAGGGATTGATCCGACGTAATGACCATTTGCATGTGTTCTGTGTCCCATGTACTCGGTGAATTTCAAGGTCTAAGGAGACAGGTCACGGTGTCTGCTCTTCTGAAGCTCACCATTTTTTATAAGACAGAAACACAATTAGACTGAAGTGGGAAATCAGGTTACGTGGAAGCAACCTAGAGGGTTCTTAACTTCGGCACAGTTTCTAGGGGTACTGCATCGGAAGAAAGGATACCTGAACCAGGCTCACCTTTGAAGGAGAGGTAAGAAATGACACTCTGGAAGGAAAATGTGCAGAGGCAGGGCTAGAAGGGAGATTGGGGAACATCCCAAGCAATTATGTCTAGAAACATGATATGGGAAGATGAGCTACCTTCAATAGAGGGAATCAGATGGAATCTTCCGGATCTAGCTTAACTAACACCCAGATTTTATTTAAATCAGGGACAGCTGGAGAAATAGCCTTTGAAAGGGTTGAAAGATGATGAGTTAATTTAACATGAAATGACATATTAAATGACATTCCAGATAGCCTGGGATATTTCTTTAAAAAAAATCAGTTTTAATTTAAATGTTGTCTAGTTCACTATAATAGAACCAAGCCTGGAACATTTCCTAAGAGAAAGGGGCAGGGAGATATTAGTGTATATGAGCTTAACACTACAGGATGAGAAATGTGAGCCTCAGGAAATGCCAACTGGGAGCTGAGGCTGTACCTGGAGCTGGCTGGATTTCTACTTAACAGTTAACACTTCATGAGCATCTGCTACATTTAAGTTCATCCTGAAATTTTTCCTTTTGGAAATTCTCCTCAATAACCATTCTCCTCCTTGCCATTCTTCTGTGCTAGGTAGTCACATGACTCAATTGACATCAGTAAAGACTTTGTCAAGATTGACCAGACACAAGAATAACCCCTCAAAATAATGCTCCACCCAGAGGTGGTGACATTATGTAATGAGGGACAGAGGTAAGCCCTTTAAAGAAACATTTAAGAGCACTAAGGAAGAGGGTTAGCTTGGAGGAGGCAGTCAGCCTGGAGTTGATGGAGGCATCCTTGCACTAGGTGGGAAATTGTTTCTTAAGAAAAAAGACAGTGGAGAGAAAGATGAAATTGGGTTGTAGAAAAAAGTTTGAGAAATCTGGGGAAAGAACGAGAATAACAAGAGTTTCAAAAAGAGGAAGAAGAACAAGGGGGAGGAAGAAAAGAAAGAACACACAAGGACAAAGAAGGTTGACAACATGATTTAATCACCTGAACTAGTGTCTGACAACAGCGCCACCTATTGGATTTATTTACTAAAAGAGTCAATATATTACTTTTTTTTTTTTTTTTTTCTTAAATCAGTGTATTCTGTATTGGGCTAATTATATTGGGCATATAGTATATAGAGAATCTCATGTAATGAATGAAGGTGGGGAGGGACAAGAGAATAGCCAGAAGAGGGGCGGGAAGAGGAAAAGAAGAAACAAGATGGTCATGCTGGATGAAACAAGAGAGGAATGGGGTCAGCTCTATGTGAGTACAGAAGCGAGTCAATTCATTATGGAGTTCTCTGGGAAAGTTTCCAAAGGAGAGGGTACCTGGCCCAGACCTTTGAAGGACAAGTATTCCCACCAGAATGGGAGGGTTGTAGTACAGAGGGAGAAGGCTGATCAGATTTCTACAGATCCCCTTCTCAGCTTGGTGCTTCTCCTCTTCAGAGAGCTTTCCCTACAGAAAAGACTACAGATTGTGGTCTTCTTATTTTAATGCGGAAGAAAACCATTTATCTTCTTATCTAATTATACTCTGATATATAACATTTCTACCTTGAAGGGTGACCAAAAATTAGCTTTCCTTATTGTTAACCCAGATCCATGTGGTAGTAAAGGCGGAACTTAGGTGTTGACAGTAATTCCCTGTGACTGGGCTCTTTCTACTACGTGCATCCTTTAGACCATCTCTGAGTTAGAAATGAATAAAGGAGGGAAGCAAAGAATTACGGAGGCACTTATGATGACAATACCACACAGCCAGAACCAAAATCGGTTTACCTGAATCAAGGGCAGTGTCCTCAAACGTGGATGTCCATCTATTACCAGGAGGACCTGTTAGAACACAGATGGATGAACCCCACTCCCAAAGTTTCTGACTTGGTAGGTTTGGGATGGGGCCTAAGAATTTGTATTTCTGGCAAGTAGCCACGAGATGCTGATATTGCTGGCCTAGGTACCACACTTTGAGAACCTCCTGTCTAGAGCATTCAAGCTAAAAAATTATGCTCCACCTGTTATTAAAATGAGAAATGGCTTCCTCTTTATGTGTTCTACTGAAACTCTGAGCAGAGGTGGCATGTGGTTGAACTGCACATGACTGTTTCATGTTTAGGCTGCTATGCAGAGCTATTTTTGCAATTACCCTACTTAGATTGTGGATGGTGGGTCTTGCTTTTGCATAAGGTATGAAGACTCAGTAAACTCTTATTAGAGATAGGCAGTGCTGCTTCACCATTCCTCCTAAACAAGCCACTGGCCAGTAAAAGTCATGTGAGTGAGCGCTCAATCTTAACTTGCTTAACATAGAGGGATTCAAGAGAAATTGGGTCTAGTTGGCAGAAAAATGAATTTCTTAGATCTCTCTAGAAAGCAAGCCAGATGTACTTTGTTATGTTTGGCTTGTATTCAACATTTTGCTGTGAGAATTCCAAGTTTTTCCTCTGACACCCACCTGTCGCTCTAGACAGTCTTCTGTGATGTACTAACACATCATCTACATGCATACACTGAACATCCAAATGCCTTAGTTTTTGCCCAAAACACATGTTTATTTTCTTTATACTATAACCACTGTTGAGCAATGGTTTCCAAAGGTTCTAATCCCTGGAAGGAGGAAATCCCTACTTTACACTTAAAAAAACATTTAAAATACATCATTCCTAGTCTACAAAAGAGGGTTTTTTGTTTGTTTGTTTTTGTTTTAAGACAAAGTCTCCCATCGACCCACGAATGAATTAATAAATTGTGGTACATGTATACCATGGAATATTATGCAGCCTTAAAGAAAGATGGAGACTTTACCTCTTTCGTGTTTACATGGATGCAGCTGGAACATATTCTTCTTAGCAAAGTATCTCAAGAATGGAAGAAAACATATCCAATGTACCTAGCCCTACTATGAAGCTAATTTAAAGGTTTCATATGAAGGCTATAACCCAACTATAGCACAAGAATATGGGAAGGGAGGGGAGTGGGGAGGTTGGGGCAGAGGGAGGGTAATTGGTGGTGCCACAGCTATGGGGTGCATCTTAGAAGGTTATAGGCAAAACTTACTAAATGCAGAATACAAATGTCTTCATACAATAACTAAGAAAATGCCATAAAGGGTATGTTAAACAGTTTGATGAAAACATTTCAGATTGTATATGAAGCCAGCAAATTGTACCCCTTGATTGCACTAATGTACGTGGCCATGATTTAATAAAAAAAATATAAAATATATATAAAAAAAGACAGAGTCTTATTCTGTCACCTGGGCTTAGAATTCAGAGTTGTCAGCCTAGCTCACAGCAACCTCAAACTCCTGGGTTTACCCTATTCTCCTGCCTCACATTTCCTAGGACTACAGGTGCCCACTGCCCTGCTAGGTTTTGTTGGTTTTTAATAATACTCATAGAAGCCATGTATCCTGATGATCAGTTATAAAATTGAAAGCTCCTTCCAAAAGAATTTGTTTCTAAGTTTTTGAGCAATTGTACAACATTGCTTTCTATGGATTGATTTCCTAGACTCTTAAATTGAACAAACAAAAAACCATCAAATGTTACTATATACATGTGGGTTTAAGATTACCCCCATTCTATTTTTAATACATAATAATATGTAATGAATTTTATAAATATGTGTATCCTTATTTCTATCAGAGAGACAATAAAAGGCATTAAATATTATTTGTATATAAATATATATTTGTGTTTGCTTTATTTACCATTCTAGACATAGGTCCTAGCAAATGCCTAGAAAATAGTGGAAGATTAAGAAATTCATGTTGGAGGAAAAGAAGGGAATACAAGAATGAGTTTGCAATGTGAGATGGGCAATTCTCATCATACATTTTGATAAAGATAGTATGCGTCTTTCCTAATTTCTCTTCAGTATTTTTCTTATTATAATTTTTCTTATAATATCTCTTATATTTCTACCGCATGGTGGAAACTGGGCTAGGTAATGGGGACATGACAATGAACAAGAAGCAGACATAAATCCAAGAGTGACCAAATATATTGGCCACATTGAAATGAGAATTCATATGTGGTGGGGGGAGATATGGAGATTTAGCTAGCCAGGTCCAATAGTGGATCCCTAAGAAAGTGCTCCTGAACGGTCATCTGAAGAGTTAGAGTCATCCAGGCAATCAAGACAGAAAGAGCCATCATGGCAGATAGAATTAGACCTGCAAAGGTAATAGTAACAGAGTAAGCATGATCCTTCAAGGACCAGGGCAGTTTGCCTTGCCAATGTGATGTAAAGTCAACTATATTATAACACCCCTTACAGACATAAAAATGCAGCTTGGGCATCTTATGCCAATTTTTTCATAAATCAGATAACCTGATGATTTTTTTTCCCATTATAGCTCAGGGCACCATTGCCCTTGCAAAGCTAGAAGTATTACCTTGAACTAGATGAGAAAGTGACTCATAACCACACTGGTTTAGCTCTTCCATGACCCACTGTTACTGTCTAAGCTGGTGGAGTATATAAATATACAAGGTATGTGGGTGTTAAACCCTAAGTCTTACACTTCTACATGGAAAACACTCACATGCAATCTCGTGCAAATCCCCCAGCTTGGGCAGCCTGATTGATCTTCTCAGCTAAGGAACTAGTGTGGAAGCAATCACTAATGACAGAACATTGGTTGGAGTCCACATGATGCTTATAATGGTCAGGATGCAGACCTTAGACCACTGTTATTGACCTGATCAAAGCTGTGGGTACCACTGGGAGGCTGTGCTTGCACTTCTACTCCATAAATTTAGCAGACCAAGAAGTTTATTACTACCCTGAGACAAGCTGATGATGGAATGGCTAGTTGAGTTAGTGCCTCGGCCTTTTCGATCTATTTCCAATCACTGTTGGAGGAATCAAGGCTGTGTAATGTGTCCATTTTTATTCAGCTCATGTTACTAAGACCATATAATAATGCTCCTGGAAGACAGGGTGTTGGGCTTTTAACAAAATCTCAAAGGGCTAGTGAGATTGGTCTGGGCAGCAGGGGAGGAGGCATAAGCATTAACTCAAGATTCTTTCAGAGAAAGTAAACTAAGCAAGAGGCTTGGAGAACTTGACAGCTGGCTGATTATGGTTAAATTTTAGGCCCTATCTTTACCGGTACTTTTAAGTGGAATTTCAGTATGAACACAAAATTGCCAAAGATCTAATAGCCAAATTTCTTAGCCTGTTTTCTGCTACTATAAAATTATATTTGAGGCTGGATAATTTATAATGAACAGAAATTTATTTGGCTCACAATTCTGGAGGCTGGGGAGTCAGAGACTGAGGCACCGTGTCTAATGAGGGTCTCCTTGCTGCATTACAACAGGTGGGAGACATCACTTGGTGAAGATGGAGAAAAGGGCAAGGTAAGGGGCCGGACTGATCCTTTTATCTGGAAATCACTTTCAGGACAGCTAATCCACTCCTGCAACAATGGTGTTAATAGATTCATGAGGGCAGATCCCTCATGACCTAATCATTGCTTAAAGGTCTCACCTCTGAACACGGTCACACTGGGGATTAAGTTTCCAATGCATTAAATTGGGGGAATTCAAACCATAGCTTTCTGCTCCTGACCCCCCAAGTTTATGTTCTTCTAACATGCAAAATACATTCATTCTATTCCAACAGCGCCAGAGTCTTAGTCGTCTTAACACTTTCCAGCATCACTTCAAAAGTTCAAAATACAGAGTCTCATCTGAATCGGTTGTGAGTGAGATTCAAGGCATGATTCATCCTAGGGCACATTCCTCTCCAACTGTGAGCCTGTGAAGTTAACAAGCTGTATGCTTCCAAAAGACAATAGTGAGATAGGCATAGAACAGACGTTCTCCTCCCAACAGGGAGAAACAGGAAAAAAGGAAAGGGTAACTAGTGCCAAATAAGTCCAAAACCAAACAAGGAAAACAATAGTCTTAAAACTGGAGAATAGCCAGGCGTTGTGGTGGGCGCCTATAGTCCCAGCTACTCCAGAGGCTGAGGCAAGAGAATTGCCTAAGCCTAGGAGTTGGAGGATGCTGTAAGCTGTGTGATGGCACAGGACTCTACCGAGGGAGATAAAGTAAGACTCTGTCTCTACCAAAAAAAAAAACTGGAGAATAATTTTGACTACCTGTTCTGCATCCTGGACAGTCCAGAGCAGGCGATGGGCTCCCCAAAGCCCCTAAAAACCATGTCACTATCATTTTTCTGGGCTCAGTCCCTCCAGCCTGCAGCCTTTCTGCCATAGAGTTGCACATTGGAGGCTCTGCAGCTCTGTCGTCATGAGAACTGCTCCACTCTCACTGATCCACTTGGCATTGTCTTTCTGGGAACTCTCTGCAGTGACTTTGCCCAGGTAGCAAGTGTGTGCCTGAGCCCCCAGGCTGTCCAATATATCCCTTGAAATCTAGGTGGAGTCTGCTGTGGCTCATGTACTCTGTGCCTCTGCAGAGGTCACACCACAAGGTCATTGCCAAGACTTACTCCCTGTGCTCTCGAGGATCGACCTGGGCCCACTTGAGCTGAATGGAGGAAACAGTGTCCTGAGGCCCTGGGACACAAAAATGTTGAGGTCCCATGGGTGCCTCTCTGGAAAGCTTGCCCCCAGGGTCCCAGCTTGCCTCTAAGATCTTTGAAATGCTGTCAGGGTCATTCTCCCCTTGGCTTTGTTTAATCCATATTACTCTTTTAAACAAATGGTCACTTGGCCACGCTGTGGTTATTCTTTCTCAAACATACATTTTTATACTTTGCATGGCCAGGCTCAGAGTTTTTCAAATCTTTCCATTCTATTTCCTACTTAATTATAAATTCTATCTTTAAGTAATTTCTCTCTTCTCTTATTTTACTAGAAGTAGCTAAAAGAAGTCATGCAGAATTTTGAACGATTTGCTGCTCAGGTATTCCTTCTGTGTGATAATCCTAGTTCATTGCTCTGCTCTTAAATTCTGCCTTTCATAAGCCCTTGGACATGGGCACAATTCAACCAATTTCTTCGCCATTTTATAACAAGGATGACCTTTACTCCAGTTTCCAATAAGATATTCCTTTTCACTGTCTGAGACCTTGTCTGAATTCCACTTACCTCCTCTATTTCCAGCAACATTCTGGTAGTGACCATGTAAGTCAACCTTAAGAAGACTCGAGTTCTCCCTATAACTTTCATTTTATCTCTGGGTCCTCAGCTGAATTGCTTTTAACATTTAATCTATAGAAATCTATCCTATTTCTATCTGGCTATTCCAAATTCTTCCAGCCTTTATCCAATATCTGGTTTCAAAACTTCTTACACTTTTTCTCAGGTGTTCATTATAGCAACAATCCTACTTCTCAATAACGACTGCCCATATTAATCCATTTGTGATGCTATCATAGAATACTACACATTGGGTAATTTAAAATAAACAGAAATTAATTTGGCTTAACATTCTAGAGGTTGAGAAGTTCAAGACCAAGGAGCAGTAGTCTGATGTGTCGTAAGAAGGGAGAAAGAACCTCATGGCCAAGAGTGTTCCAGAGAGAGTGAAAAAAGAAAAGGGGGTTTAATTCCACCTTCTTATCAGAAACTCCCTGCAGCAATAACTAACCCACTTCCACAATAATTACATTAATCTCTTCATAAAAGCAGACCCATCATGACCTAGTCACCTCATAAGGATCCCACTTCTCAATGCTATTGCTTTGGGTATTAATTTTTTAAACACACTAACTTTGGGGAGACATACAACTCACAGTACCCACTTATTTCAAGGAAAATATTAGTGTAGTCAGAAAAACTGGGAATAGTTTCTGTGAATTAGTATAATCACATCTGATGATATGACTTATCACCTGCAGTTTGATTTTAGTACATTAACCTTTCTCTACAAGGGAAAAAAAAATAAAAAGAAAAGAAAATGATTAGGACGTGGAAGGATAAAACAGTGGTTAAGAGCATATGTCCTGAAGATGGCCTGTCTGTGTTTAAATTAAGACCATGTCTCTTACTAACCCTGTGACCCTGACAAGTTTAATAATACCCTGAATCTCAGTTACTGTATCTATAAAATAAAGGAAATAATACCACATACCTCAAAGGATGGTCAGGAGAACAGAATAAAATATTGCACACAAAGCGCTTACAATTCCAGAGTCAATCACCCCCATTAAGGTGAAATATGACTCACACCACATGGTGTGAACCTTCTGAGCATCCACTGTGCAGATCTACCAGCATCACACCATTTACTGACGGCGGGCAGAACAAGATGACTGAATAGAGACCTCCAGCACCGTCCCTCTGCATGAACGCCAAACTCAGCAACTGTCCACCCAAGAAAATACCTTTGGAAGGACCAAAAATCAGGTGCCCCAGCATGCTACCTGATTTTAACATTGCACCAAGGACAGGCAACGAAAAGGGTAGAAAGGATAACCTTGCATTACCTACACCATCCATCTTCCATCCCCTGGCAATGCTGTGTCAGCATGCCAACTGGAGAGAGACTTTGTGTGCTTTGAGCAGAGAGAGTGACATGATTATGGGACTTCAGTTTGACACTTAGGGACACTGCCACCCTGGCACAGGGGAACACAGGACAGAATTCTGCTGCTGCCCATGAAGGCTGTATTCATACCAGCCTGTCCTAAAAATTATCTTCTGTACCAAACCTGAGTTCTGGTCAACCCCACTGCTGGCTCATTAGAGGTAGCCTGGAGCCTGGCACTAAGTACACAAATATGCAATACTCTTTTACTCTATGAGTGTTGTATAAACCACTTACATCTTGAGTAGAAAGACTAAAAGACAAACCTATCAAAAATAACTATAACAAATTTTTGAGAGATAGATAGTATGCAAAGACATGATGAAAACAACAAAAAGTTAAAAAGTAGTGGGGAGGAATGGAATTAAAGCATAGAATTTGTGTTAAGTTTTTCTTTGCATCTTTGTGAGCAGAGCTGTTAGATGCTTAAAATAATTGGTTATGTTTTCAGAAAGCTTCATGTAACCTCAAATAAATATATAAATAAGAAATGCAAACAGTGTAACCTAATTCTTTGTGCCCTCAATGAACCTGAACCAAGAATAATTTTTAAAAAAACCCTACAACAAATACACTAAATATAAAAATCAGAAGTTAAAACATACTACCTATCAGAGAAAATCACGTTAAACAAAGGAAGAAAGGGAGGAAGGAAGAAAGAGAGGACCAAAAAACATTCTTAAATAAAATAATAACATACCATTAGAAAGTCCTTACCTATGAATAATAACATTAAATGTGAATGGACTAAACTCTTCCATTCAAAAGACTGGATAGAAAAACAAGAGTCAACTAGTATAGTCTTCAAGAAACTCACTTCACCTATAAAGACACCCATACACTTAAAGAGATAGGAAAAGATATTCCATTCAAATGGATTCAAAACAGATCAGGAGTAGCTATACTTCTATCAGAAAAAATAAATTTTAAGACAAAAACTGTAAAAGAGACAAAGAAGGTTGTTACATAATGATAGATGGTTCAATTCAGCAAGATGATAACATAATCCTAAATATATATTCACTCAACACTGGAGCGCCCATATATACAAAGCAAGTATTCTCAAAGCCGAAGAGAGAGAGAAACCCCAATACAGTAGTTGTTGAAGACCTCACACTCTTCTTTAAGCATTGGACAGATCAACCAGGCATAAATTCAACAAAGAAATATTGAACTTCCTCGGCCTTATACACCAAATGGACTTAATAGGTATTCACAGAACACATACTAGAGCTGCAGAGTCCACATTCTTTCCCTCAGTCTATGGATGATTCTCAAAGAGAGAGATCATGTATCAGAACACAAAACAAGTCTTCAAAAATTAAAAAAAAAATGAAATCATACCAAATGTATTCTCTCAATACAATGAAATAAAACTATGAATCGTTAACAAGAGGGACATTGGAAAAATACACGAAGGTGGAAATTGAACAGCATGTTCCTAAATGATCAGCGGGCCAAAGAAGAGATTGAGAAGGAAATTAAAAAAAAAAAAAAAACTATCAAAACAAAAGAAAATGAAAATACCACATTCCAAAACCTAGGGAATATAGCAAAAACAGTAATTAGGGGATATAGCAATAAACTCCTATATCAAAGAATAAAAAACAAAAAATGCTGCAAATAAACAACATAGAGATGCACCTCAAAAACTGAGAAAATCAGCAGTTAAACCAAACTCAAACTTCCCAAATTAGTAGAATAAAAGAAATAATGAAGTTCAGCTTTAGTCTATGATACATACAAAGAAAGAAATATATTGGAGATATGAATTTTGAGCAGACAGGGGTCCAATGGGAGAGCCAGCTGATGGAGATGAAAACTGCTTTGTAACATTAAGGGTTAAGTATGGCGTCCCCAGCAATAGAGAAATGAAGATGTGTTTCCAAGGGCTCTGAGGAGGCTGCCTGGTCATTGGGGGAATGAGAAAATGAAGGTTCCGTTTAGTTGGTGCATCAGTCTTCAGAAGCAGAGGTCAGTGGAGATGGAATAGAGTAAAACAGGGCAGAGGCACCTGCAGATTGCTCCTGCTATTTCAGGAACGACCTCATTTGACTCTCCTCCCGGCTGCTGACATGTCCTTTCCTTTAAAATTACACGTAGCGCTAAACAAATGGGTCTCTTCAGAGTTACTTAGCAGAACTAATCAGCCCACCAGCCTGGCTTCGAAATGAAGGGTCCATTCCATAGCAGCAGACGGCGATTACTTTTATATCCTCTGTCTGAGTGGGGGTCACCTGCGACTTGGAAGGAATTGGTGCCCTGTTCCTTCAGAGCAGGAAATTGTACCCCTGTCACACAGAAATCTCATTCCTCCACCTTACAACTCATTTCCTTTTATAAAAGACTGCTTTCCTTCCAGAATTTTCACATGCTGGCTAGAAATTGTGTTCAGCTGCCCCCCTTCACCCTCCACACACATTAAAACTAACATCGCCTGTTATGTTGCCAAGGGTAGCATTTCTCACGGACAGAAGGAGGATTTGCTGGGTGGTGAGGAGCTGGCTCGCAAGAAACACACGCTTTAGTAAATCTTATTTGATAATTGAATCTCATTCTAATCAATGGCAGGATGGAACCACTCGACTCTCCACCCACAGTAATTAGGGCTCTGAAACTAGTGATGATGGCCCAGGCGTGGGATGAAAAGGCAACACAGTGTAGCAAACAGTTTTCACTTTGGTTTGCAAACATTGAATTCTATCCTGTTAATAGTAGATCTCCAAGCTAAATCGTTCTTGTGTACTATCCATTTGAGAGGCTGGCCAATATTTTTTGACATTCGTCTAACTCCCAGTATCAATGTAGCAGATAGACCAGTAGCAACTTCATTAGATTCCCTCCCAGGGATCTATTCACTGGGTCCAGGTTCACACCATGGTTTTAAACTATGGGATTTCTGGGCAGCACCTGTGGCTTAGTGGGTAGGGTGCCCACCCCATATACCGAGGGTGGCAGGTTCAAACCCGGCCCCAGCCAAACTGCAACAAAAAATAGTCGGGCATTGTGGCGGGCACCTGTGGTCCCAGCTACTCAGGAGACTGAGGCAAGAGAATCACCTAAGCCCAGGAGTTGGAGGTTGCTGTGAGCTGTGAGGCCACAGCATTCTACTGAGGGTGACAAAGTAAGACTCTGTCTCTAAATAAATAAATAAAAATAAACTATGGGATTTCATTTTACATTAGCAAACATCTTGAGCACTTGACAGTGTCATACGCTTTTTACAGATGGTGAACTTGAGACTTGGAAGTGTTCTCTTGCCAAAAGTCAACACATTCCTTACAGGAATGAGGATTGGAACCAGATTTTCTGTCTTCAGGTCCTTTGGACCAAGTAGTTGTAATCTATGAGTCTGAAATATGATTTTGAAGTCAAGTCAGTTTCTTTTCTTTTCTTCTTTTCTCTTTTATTGTGGGAGGGGTAGGGGTGGTGTGGGGGTAGCAGAGTGTCATTTTTTGGCCCAGGCTAGAGCAACCGCACACTCTTGGGTTCATGTGATCCTCCTGCCTCAGCCTCCTGAGTAGCTGGGACTTCATACAGGCACCCACCCCAGTGCCCCCAGGTAATTTTCCTATTTTCTAGTAGAGATGGGATCTCACTTGTTCTTAGGCTGGTCTCAAACTCCTGACCCCAAGCGGTCCTCCCACCTCAGCCTCCCAGAGTGTTATGATTATAGGCATAAACCATCATGCCCCCGCCTTGAAGTAAGTTTCCATGGTCATATGTATCTTAGAGACATTGTATCTGCCTCAGTCTTAGACGTACTAGGGAAGAAAGTCTCTGGAGAGACGTCTAATGTGAGTGTGAGTGGCAGGAAGACTGTATAGTGAAGCTTTAGGTCATATCCATGTGCCCGGGGAAGGAACAGAAGGGCAGTGGTGCTAGGACTTCTTCTCTTACTATGATCTACTAATATTGTGCAAGATGTCTTTATATGTGAAGACATCTTGACATTACATTTTCATACTTGTAACAAGCGCCTGAAAACATTTTTTTCCAAGTGACTTACCCAACTACATTTTTGGGCATGAATGCAGATGAATGCTTTAACACATTCATCTGTGAGAGTCACACACTAGTCTCTGATTGGATTTTTATGAGGCCGTTTCCAAATCAGTCCCTGACTGAGCACCTAGTTGTGCAAGAATAAGTATGATTTTGTGCAAGCCTGAAGTGCTAGGCTAATTGCTCAGACTCCTTTAAATAGTGACAGAAGAAAAGAAAGTTCACCCTTGTAAAGGAAAGGCCAGCAGTTTGACCTTCAAAAGCAATAACTAATTAAAAAGAAGACATCGGGGAAAAAAACCAAGCTCAATTATTTTAGCACAACATATACAGAGAAAAGACATGGCCATTAAAGATTATCTGTCTCTCTGTACTCATATTATCAAGCATTTATAAATTTAATGTAAAAAAAAAAAGTAAGCTTAGAATTATGTTGCTAAAATCTGACAGAAAACATATGTCTACTATAATTTTGTTCTTAAAGGGACTGTCACACTCTGGACAAGCAAGCAAGTTGTCTACAAATATTTGCCTACTTGTTCTGAAAGGCAAATTTAAAGATGCGAGGGCTCTTGGCATGGAAGGGCATGTAAACAAATCAATGAAGTCAAGTCTATCCCTTCCCCAGAATGTGGTAGGCATTTGAATCAAACAAAAGGGATACTTCTGAAAGTTCTGATTCTAAGTAATATATGGGCCCGGGAGAGTTTATTGGGTAAACAAATTTTTACAAGTGTTGCTGTTCCTTGGGAAAGGATAATAAAATATGTAAGAATATGCTCAGTAGAGTCTTCTTTTTTTTATTCCTTAATATGATTGACAGTAATAAGTAGTTATTTTCTGGAGGTAAAAAATGAAGATTATTCAGAGCTTAGCCTAAAATTCTCTGAAGATTTTCTCAAGACACACCTTGCTGCAGAACGGAGAAAAGCTCTCCATAATTTTTTTTGTTGTTTTATAACTTTTCATTTTTTAACATCCCCATTGAAGCTGTCAGAAAGGTTTTCAAAGATGAGAGATGAGTTTTATGGCAAAAAATGACAATGAGACTTGTCTCACTGGAGTTTTTTCCATAATGTCTATAAGATAGACTATTATATAACTCTATAAATGTGACTACTTAAGTGAAAGCAGAAATAATTTGGTTTTTATTGTTGTGTGTATAAAATTAACTAAGTATATATTCATGGGAAAATTTGGGAAACATAGAAAAGGTGAAAAAAAGAATCACCAATAATTTCACAAATCCTTGGAAACCACTGGTACTGTTTAGGTAATTCCTTTCCAATCATTGTTCAGCATAAGTTTCATCTGTCCATGTTTATTATTAGGCATACTTATTGTCAAACATTTTTGTTTATCTCTTCCTTCTAAACAAATACAAGGTTTACTGAAATTATAATATTCCAAAATTATCAGTAGCTATTTCAAGTGATTTCTAGTGTTTTGTTAATATATTAATACTATAATAAATATCCTTTGTTACAAATATTTTCTTGCATTTCTTTGGGTAAATTTCTAGATGACAATTACTGAGCCAAATGCTCTCTATTTTTTTTTCTCTATTTTTAAAGTGCTAAATGAACATGCTAAATGGATTTTCAAATTTAACATGATGTTGTCACTGGTAGAATCTTTTCGTTCCCTCCTTTTCTTTCCCATGTTTCCTCCCTCCTTCTCTCCCTTCCTTCCTTCCTCGATTCATTCATTCATTGAACAACATTGTATTGAGCCTGTCTCACCTGTCCTGAGTCTGTTGTCATTGGTGAGATATCACTCTTGAGTCTTTTGGATGTATTTCTGGGCTTACTTATATAATACAATCTTTCCTCTTACCACCTTTCATCAAATCTTAAATATCATGTCTGCAAATACCTATGTTTGATGAATAGCTGAACCTTCTGGAAAATGCTCCCCCATCTAATTACATCCCCAGTGCTGGGTGGCACAGAGCTACCTTTCTGTGGAGACAAAGAAGATAAAAATAACTTTTAAAAAATTTGATGATTCCAGGCACTGCAACGGAAAATGCAATGCACAGGAGTGCATCTGATGTGGACAACTACTTTAGTTGTCATAGATGCCCTTTCAAACCATGAGTAGCAGGTTGTCCAAGTTTGGACCCCAGTCCAAGTTTGGGGTTCACAGCTTTCTACATAAAAGAAACAGTAAGTGCAATAGCCCTAAGGTCAGATGGAGCAAAGTATATTCCAAGAACAGAAAGAAGACCCCTGTAGCCAGAAAATAGCAAGCTAGTAGAGTGGAAGGATGGTGAGGGGAGATCAGGTTGAAAATAGGGATAGAGATGAGAACCAGAAGTGGAGAACTTACAAGCCCCAGCCAAGAGTTTAGACTTGATGCTATGTGCTGTGTGAAGTCATTGCAAGAAAGGGATGCATAAGTAATTAACAGGAATACAGCAGAACCTCTGTAAGTTGGACCACCCACAGGACTGTAACGCACTGGTCAACACGTGGGGGTGGTCTCCGCAAGGAACTAGGCCTGCTGTACTGATACACACATGTGGTGCATGTCCGGTCTATGAAAATTAGGCCAACTTGAGGTGGTCAGGTATGGAGGCGCTAGTGTACTTTTAAGTGAATAAATTATACCCAAAGCTTATGAGGCTACCATTCACTTTTCACATAATCATATGTCCTATTCATTTTTAAAATTATTTTTGAGGCAGAGTTTTACTCTGTCACCCTAGGTAGAGTGCCATGGTGTCATCATAGCTCACAGCAACCTCAAACTCCTGGACTCAAGCCATCCTCCTGCCTCAGCCTCCTGAGTAGCTGGGACTCCATGTGCCTGCCACAACACTTGTCTAGTTTTTCTGTTTTTAGTAGAAATGGTGTCTCTCTCTTTCTCAGGCTGGTCTCAAACTCCTGAACTCAATCTCCCTGCCTCAGACTCCCAGAGTGCTGGGATTACAGGCATGAGCCACCATACCCAGCCCCTACCCCACATTTTTGTTTGCTAAAGCTGACACCCCTGGGAAGGGGACTGCCAGGAAGTGGCCTGAGGTCTCACCCTGGTGGCTTGATGCTGAATAGGAGTTGAGCAGAAAGGTGGAGCCATCAATGCAGACCCTCTCCCAGACCTGTCTGGGAAAAGGCAAAAAAAAGAAAGAAAGAAAAGAAAGAGAGAGAGAGAGAGAGAGAGAGAGAAAGAGAGAAAGAAAGAAAGAAAGAGAGAAAGAAATAGAGAGCATCAGAGAAGCAAAAAGATTGATTGCTAGAAGATTGTTGTAAAATGGGTGGATAAAGTCCACTTGGAAATGGAAGATGAAGAAAAACAAATCCTCTCATTGCTGTTACACGTCCTTGTGATGCTGCTTATTACTCCAGTGGAAACACTACTTTGACGCAGCAGAGATCTTAACTAAGATAGTACGAGAACGGGGATATAAAACAGAGTGTTTACTTTACATTTACCCCTAGAAGAAGCTCAGGAAACTTTCGAGGTGTTAACCCAGAAATGAAAAATTATTTTAAGACTGTTGAGCAAGTTAGAGCAAAATTTCCTGGCGTTAATAGAAGAGCAGCTGAATCTGTCCACTCGCATTTGATGTCGGTGATAGGAAGAAGGATGATGGAACATCTTGAATGTAGATAAATTCACGAAGTCTGCAGAGACAACATGTACAAATGGATCTGTCAGACAGAAAGCCCAGAAGCCCCGAGATGAAATTAGCCTCAGGATAATTAATAAAAGGTGCAAATTACTCCCAAAAAAGCTGAGACAAAGAAAATGAACTTCTCAGTAGC
Organism: Arctocebus calabarensis; assembly: GCA_963573935.1. Lineage (NCBI taxonomy): Eukaryota > Metazoa > Chordata > Mammalia > Primates > Lorisidae > Arctocebus > Arctocebus calabarensis. The sequence continues at coordinate 57,014 of CAUYON010126277.1, forward strand.
GAAAGGGCCAAAGAGGGAAGATGGAAAGTAGATAAATTTAATAATGATGTTGAAAAGGCCTGAACAGAATTTTGGCTCAAGAGATAAACTCACTTTCCTAAATCATAGCATGCAAGGTTCAACTAATTATCAAGTTTGGATCCAAATTTTGGTTATGATGATGCCAGACAATAATGATAAAAAGAACTGGTCTGTGGCTCACGCCTGTAATCCCAGCACTCTGGGAGGCCCAGGAGGGAGGATCCCTTGCGCTCAGGAATTTGAGATCAGCCAGAGCCAGAGAGAGACCTTGTCTCTACTAAAAATAGAAAAACTAGCCAGGCATGGTAGCAGGTGCCTGTACCAGCTACTCGGGAGGCTGAGGCAGGAGGATCACTTAGAGCCCAGGAGTTTGAGGTTGCTGTGAGGTATGATGCACCACCGCACTCTACCCAGGGTGGCAGAGTGATACTCTGTCTGAAATAAAAACCAAAAAGCTTGCATAGTGATGGACGAAACCTAAGTGCCATCCACAACAGAAAAAGAAAAATCAACACTGGGTGAAGCCCAGACCTTCGCCTCGCAGGAGTAACACGAATGGTAAGAGGACTCCCGGCACTGCATGGAAACATGCTCTCTCCACCTCCTGTTCACAGGGCGTAGCAGCCTCCTCCACATGTCCTAATGCTCATGTCTGGTAAAGCCACAGACATAACTTTTTAAGGTTCTGAAGAGTCAAACTGTCAGTGATGGTGAAGAACATGAAGAACTGGCACAGGTCATTTTAAAAGGGAAATTCTTCAAATAGTTAAATATAGAATTGTTGTATGACCTGGCAATTCTATTCATTAGGTACCTACTCAAGAGAAATGAAAATGTTATGTCCACACAAAATTTGTTTTCAAATGTTCATAGCAGCATTATTCACAACAACCCACAGCAGAAACATAGGCCAGGCCTGGTGGTTCACAGCTGTAATCCCAGCACTCTGGGAGGCTGATGCAGGTGGATTGCTCGAGCTCAGGAGTTTGAGACCAGCCTGAGCAAGAGTGAGATCCCGTCTCTACTAAATATAGAAAAACTAGCCGGGCATGGTGGTGGTGCCTGTAGTATCTGCTCCTTGGGAGGCTGAGGTAGGAAGATGGCTTGAGCTCAAGAATTTGAGGTTGCTGTGAGGTTGCTTTACCCAGGGTGCCAGAGTGAGACTGTATCAAAAAACCAACCAACCAACCAACAAACAAAAATCAATCAAACAAAAAAAGCAGAAACAACCCTAAAGTCCATCAACTGACTAATAGATAAACAAAATGTGTCATGTCCCCACAGTGAGTATAGCCATAAAAATGAAGTTTCATTGCATTACAACTGAGGTGCATTTTGAAAACATAAGATTAAATGGAATAAACCAGTCATAAAGGACTATATATTGTGTCATTCCATTTACTCGAAGTAACCCAAAATTGGCAATCTAAGTACAGAAAGCAGCTTAGTGGTTTCTAGAGCTGGGAGGACAGAGGCATGATGGCCGAAGGTACACGGTTTCCTTTGGAGGTGATGAAAATGTTCTAAAATTGATTGCAGTCGTGGCTGGCACACGTCTGAACATACTAAAAGTTGTTGAATTACACATTTCAAATGGATAAGTTGTATAATATATGAATATATCAATAAAGTTCTTACAAAAAGATAAAATGGGATTTTTAAATATCATGTTTGTAATACGACAAAGGCAACCAACACCAATGTTTGTAAAGGAAAACAGGCAAAGTTGTCATATCCCCTTCCTAAAGATTATGAAAATTAGCAGTTTGTAGCCAGTCATGGTGGTGGCCACCTGTAGCTCCAGCTACTCAGGAGGCTAAAGCAGGAGGATCACTGGAGCCCAAGAGTTTGAGGTTTCTGTGTGCTATGATGCCACCACGGCCCTCTACCCAGGGTGACAGAGAGAGACGAGCTCAAACAAACAAACAAACAAACAAACAAACAAACAAAAAATTAGTAGTTTGGAATGTACTTTCCAGAGCAGTCTTTTTCTGCTTATAACATAATATATGCACACATAGGCACTTAAGTGTTTACATTTATGTAATATCATTTTTAATACAATTAAATATTACTCACATTTTTATCCAACTTAAAAATTAATATTCTTTTAATTTTTTTAAATTAATATTCTTAATTTCTTTTTCTTTTTCTTTCTTTCTTAAAGAGATGGGGTCTCCCTCTGATCCCCAGTTTAGAGTATGGTGATGTCATCACAGCTCACAGCAACCTAAAACTCCTGGACTCCAGAGATCCTCTTGCCTCAGCTTCTCAAGTAGGTGGGACTACAGGTGCTGGCCCCACACCTGGTTAATTTTCTTTTTCTTTAGAGATGGGGGTCTCACTATGTTGCCCAGGCTGTTCTTGAACTCCTGGCGTCAAGCCATCCATCCCCTTTCAGCTCCCCAAAGCCCTGCTTTCAATTTCCTACCAGTATATTTACACTACATCCCCATTCATTCAATAAAGTTCAAGCAAAACCGCATACAGAAGGCATATTATTTAGTTCCATTTTGAGCCTTCTCAGCGGGTCACAATTGCAACCTCCCAAGCCTCTGGGTGTGAAGCAGAGAAGTAGAGAGCTGAGGTGGCGGCCACCAGCCTGTGCCTCCTGCTCTCCCCAGGCTCCCCTGAGCCTGCTGCTGCCTTCCTGCCCTGCGATGGACTGACCAGATGCATCCTGGAAACTTCCCTCTGTTCTTTTTCACCTGTGCTGCAGAAAGCAGTGTCTTCTGCCCACGGGGTTTCGTGAATGGTCTGCATGTTTGACAAGTGCTTTGGGTCCTGGGCCACTTCTGGGATCCAGGGAGCAAGACCCGGGCGGCGACCGAGCCCTCCCCCGCAGGACTGCTCTGAGGATGAACAGCACAGACAGAGGGGCATACAGGCCTCAGGAAGGGATTCTATTCCTCTTTCTTATTTTCAAGGTCATAGAGCTAATCGATGTCAGACTGGGGACTGACACAGGCATCCCACCTCCACATTTCACCCGCTTCTCACTCGTATGCTGAGTTTCTGATAGGCAGTAACCCACATTCTAAAACAATTATGAAAGAGGATATTTTGAATGTACTTTAGTAAAATAATTTGATCAGCTGAAGAATAGGCAAAGGCATCAGTGTGGCACCCGGGGCCTCTTTTTTTTCTTTAAGAGTTCATGTTTCATCTTTGGCATGCCCATTTTGGGAGCAGAGACTATATTTAATAAAATAAAGTGCTCGGTCTACAGCATTACTTCCTATTTCTCATTTCATCGGAGCTCTTTTTTCTGCAGGAATGATAAACTATCTTCAGGTCTGAGATAAGATTGCAACAGCAACTTTTTCAAAACCTACTGTTTTGTGGAGTCCGGTCCATAGAAATACATGAGCAGAACTGAGAACTTGGCTGTTTAATCACTCGGATTATCAGCACTTCTATAAAAAGCTTTTAAATGGCAAGAAGATAAAATGTTAAGTGTGGATGGTAATTACTCGCCTTTATCTTTTGTGCCAGGTTTCAAACCTCGCCATATGGGTGTTTGTGCAAGATTAAATAGCTATTCAAGTGTGTAATGAGGAATAGACTCTAAACTGAACCAAAAGATGTAACATGCAAAGGTCGGAGTAGATCAGCTCTGCAGAAATGGAATATGAACCAACTGACAGATAGATCAGCATGATTCCAACACTACATGTCTTTTGAGGGCCATTTAACAAAATAAAGAAAACTTTTCCTTTTTCTTCTTATTTTCTATATATAACAAAATACTATGGGGCAAGATGGGGAAAAGTAGGGGACAGAAAAATAGACTGTCACCTGAAAAAATATTTTTTAGAAGTGAGTGAAAAAGTTGATTTGCTCAGGGCAGTCCAGTTTAAGGATTCAAAATTAAGCTAGGTGCCTGTGCACAGTGGTTAGAGCACTGGTCCTGTGCACCAGGGCTGGCAGGTTCGAACCTGACCTTGGCCTGCTTAACAACAACAAAGAGTTAAAAAGGATTCATAGTTAATATGAAGTTCTCTTTACTCTTCCCAGTTTGGTTGATAAATTACATGCAGTGCAAAAAAAACTGAACATGAAACCTATGGACACAATAAGTCACTCAATGTGATATCCAGAAAAGATACTTGAGGAGAGTTGCCTGACTGAGTTGTTTTTTTTTTTGTTTGTTTTTTCTTTTTTAGACAGAGTCTGTCACCCTGGGTATAGCCCTGTGGCATCATAGCTCACAGCAACCTCAAACTCTTAGGTTCAAGAGATCCTCCATTGGGCAGCACCTGCAGCTCAAAGGAATAGGGCACTGGCCCCATATGCTGGAGGTTGCAGGTTCAAACCCAGCCCCGGCCAAAAACCACAAAAAAAAAAAAAAAAAGAAAGAAAAAGATCCTCCTGCCTCAGCCTCCCAAGTAGCGGGGGGATTATATGCACCTGCCACAACACTTAGCTAATTTTCTCAGAGACAGGGTCTTACTCTTGCTCAAGCTGGTCTGAAACTGAGGAGTTCAAGCAATCTACCCACCTCAGCCTCCCAGAATGCTGGGATTATAGGTGTGAGAGGCCACTTTGCCTTGTGTTTTTTTCTTTTTAATTTCTATAGTGAAAGTTTTTCTTATGATGAAGGCAGTTGTACAACAACAACAAAAATACAAGTTTCTCTTTTATTCTATTCTTACCCATTCTTAATCTCCAGCTCTAGATTACCAAAGACTAAATGGCAGAAAACCATCTCCTTAGATTTTTTTTCCATCTCTAGTATTATTACTGTAAAAAATAGACATATACTTTCGAATACATGTAACTTCTTTGGGGTTTGGGTTTTAAATGGCAATTGATGTTTGTTTTACTCTACATTAGCTATCTCAGGTCTCTTTTTAATTCTGAATAAATCAAAATGATTTTTTGGACAAAATCAGCAAGTTTTAGTTCATCCTAATTCAGGGTGAACTAAAAAACACAATTTGGTCATAGCGGAATCAAGCCATTCAATATAAATCACTACATAATTAATTTAGTTGAAACTCATTTGAAAGGTAAATAGCCATGACAATCAAGCCAACGTGTTCTACTAAGGGATGGTTCACAAAATCATAAACATGGTTTCTTTCTATGAATCTTGAAACACCCTCGTTTTTCAGAGATGATGGAAGAATGCCATCTTTTCTCCCTAGTCCCTCCTTGGGTAATCTTATTCAAATTCCACAGTTTTAAAAACCTTCTATATGTACTTTCCTTTCTTCCAAAAGATTTTTTTTTTTAATTTCGGACTGATGCTAGGGTACAAATGTTTAATTTACATTGTTTTTGTTTCTAAGGTAAAGTTCAAGTTATAGTTGAGCCCTTTATCCAAGGGCCTGCTAAACACCAGCATTCATTTTGACAAGAAAGAAAATGCAGACACAATGGGAAAGAATATATTGGAGGTGGCAGGTGTGGTGGCTCACGCCTGCAATCCCAGCACTCTAGGAGACAGTGGGGGAGTATCACTTTGCTTAGGAGTTCGAGACCAGCCTGAGCAAGCGAGAGACCCTGTCTCTACTAAAAATAGAAAAACTAGCCGGGTGTGGTGGTGGGCACCTGTAGTCCCAGCTACTCAGGAGGTCGAGGCAGGAGGATGGCTTGAGCCCAGGAATCTGAGGTTGCTGTGAACTGTTATGACACCACAGCACATTAGCCTGGGGGAAAGAGTAAGACTCTGTCTCAAAAAAAAAAAAAGAAGAATTCTATTTTTAAACAATATATTTACAGGTCTCAGTGAAAGTTAAAACTACTCTTCAATTTCTTTCCTTTAGTTAGTTTTTTACTAACAAAGTAGTTCCTCTTTTTTTAACAAAGCAATTTCTGATGCTTTTATTATTATTATTATTTTTTTTTTTGTAGAGACAGTCTCACTTTATTGCCCTTTGTACTGTCTTAGCTCACAGCAACCTCAAACTCCTGGGCTTAAGCAATTCTCTTGCCTCAGCCTCCCATGTATCCGGGACTACAGGCACCCACCACAAAGCCCAGTTGTTTTTTTTGTTGCAGTTTGGCCGGGGCCAAATTTGAACCCACCACCCTTGGTATCTGGGCCCAGTGGCCTACCCACTGAGCCACAGGCACTGCCCCGATGCTTTTTTTATTATTTTTTTCCTGAATGCTTGTTATCTTTAATATCCATTCATGCCATCTGATCTAATTAGTAAAATTAGCCTTGGACACACAATATACAAAAGCAGAAAAAAGAAAAAGACACAAAATTCCACTTCTACAGCTTGCCCTTCTCAGACTTCATGGAAGTAAGTTTTGGGTGGCTTTCCAGCTCACAGCCTTTCCTCTCAACATCAATCTTGGCTTTCTATTCAATTATAGCTGCTGTCTGTTCAGAAGTAGCAAAGGTTTCAGAGAGTTTGTGGGAGCATGGAAGTCTCCCCATTCATTTTCATTAGTAAACTCAGAAGACACAAATTTCAGTAAAAATTGCTGGAAAGTGCAAGTGCTATGTCTGAATGATTCATTAGGAGACACTGCATTTCCAAATATGATCTTAAAATCTCAAGCAGATCATGTGACTGTTTTACCTGCAATATTATGTAATTTTATCACCTGTGTGCCAAAGTAGCTGCCCAGAATATTGACAGCATAACACAAAAGGCCAGAGGGACAGGAAATAAACAGCAGGACCTATACCTAACTCCAGGAATAGCAGGTGAGTTCCCACAAAGGTAATGATGTTTAAAAGGACAAGTTGCTGAGCCCAAGAGTTGGAGGCTGCTATGAGCTGTGATGCCACAGCACTCTCCCCAGGGTGACAGAGTCTCAAAAAAAAAAAAAGTATATATATATGCCGAGCACAGTGGCTCATGCCTATAATCTCAGCACTCTAAGAGGCCGAGGCAAGTGGATTGCCTGAGCCACAGCAAGTTCTGTTCTCTAAAAATAGCGGGCATTGTCGGGGGGCACCTGTAGTCCCAGCTACTTGGGAAGCTGAGGCAAGAGGATCACTTCAGATCAAGATTTTGAAGTTGCTGTGAACTATGACACCATGGCACTCTGCTCTGTGTGACAGAGTGAGACTATGTTTCAAAAAATAAATTAATGAATGAATTAAATAAAAGGACAAGTCACTATGGCACTCTATCCAGGTGACAAAGTGAAACTGTCAAGAAAAATAAAAACCTGGCAGTGCCTGTGGTGCAAAGGAGTAGGGAGCCAGCCCCCTATGCCAGAGGTGGCGGGTTCAAACCCAACCCCAGCCAAAAACTGCAAAAAAAATAAAAAATAAAATAAAATAAAAAATAAATATAAAGACAAGTTGCCATATCTATAAAAATGAAAAATGGAATATATATATAATATGTAAATACACACACACAAACTATTACACAAAGAGACACTATTATTAGACAGCTATCATAAAAATCTGCCCTTAAACTATGCCTCAGTGGGTTGGATTAACTTTGACTGACACTTGGATCTATCCCATCCGGGTGATGTGTCCTATACACCCCCAGGAATGATTCTCTCTCTAAGGTAATCTTTTCCTAATCATTTTAAAAATTTTTTTTTATTTTTATATATACATGTGTTTATCAGGTTTCCACTTTTTGCCTTCACAGAATTAAAAAGGCTTAAAATTTAATAACAATAACATTTATGATAAGGACTAGAAACAAAAACCTCTTAAAGAATGAACAAAGATAAATACATTCAGAAAAGAAAACAGACGATTACTGCATTGAA
>CAUYON010126280.1:0-19893 GCA_963573935.1 Arctocebus calabarensis
TGGACTGTATCCATTCATTGATACATTCATTCACCTTGTCCCTGGCAGAAGGGACTGTATTCATTCGTTTCCTGGCCAAGGAACCCATACACCTATATATACCCTGAGACTAAAGGCCTAAAGGAGGAGATGGGGAAAGACGGGGAGAGAAACAGAGAGAGCTTCTCTCTTCCCACTAGAATTCTCTCCCTCTACCAGGAGCCTTATTGTTTTCTGTATTCTTTTCTGTGAATAAATTCTGTCTTACCAAAAAAAATAAAAATAAAAACAAATAAAAAAATTAAAAAAAAGAAAATGATGTAGGCTGTGAGTTTGCTGTAGATGGCCTCTATCAGTTAAGAAATGTTCCTTCTATACCAATTTTCTTTTCTTTTTTATTTTTACATATATATGTGTTCATTAGGTTTCCACTTTTTGCCTTCACAGAATTTAAAAGGCTTAAAATTTAATAACAATAATAATGTTTAAGATAAGAACTAGAAACAAAAACCACGAAAAGAAAGAATGTAGATAAATACATTCAGAAAAGAAAACAGATGATTACTGCATCAAAATATTAAGCAATATTAATAATAATACTGTCAAAAAAATAACGTTCACATTGTCAAATAAGAGTATGTCTATTATAGAATGCTTTGACTCTGACGCACAGTATGAAGTTATCAGTTAACTTTTTATTTTTTCCAAAGTCTCAAAAAAATAGACATATAATATTATATAAATAAAATAAAAGAGAGCTTCAAAAAACAGATTATGCCAAATCTTATAGACAGTAGAAAAAGAAGATATATTTCAAAATCATGCTACTTGATCTGGATGCACTTCATATTGAATTTGGATAAAATATATTATTATAAAGGGAAATTACAAACATATTTCACTTATAAATGAGGATGCAATATCCTAAAAAACATAGAGAACCAGAGAAACAACTTGAATTTGTTATGGATTTATGTATATTGAACCATCCTTGGGACCCTGGGATGAAACCCACATGGTCATGGTGTATAATTTGATGTGTTGTTGAATTCTTTTTGCTAGGATCTTATTGAATATTTTTGCATTAATATTCATTAGAGATATTGGTCTATAATTTTCTTTTCTTGGTGGGTCTTTTCCTGGTTTGGGAATCAGGGTGATATTTGCATATAGAAGGTGTAGGGAAGTATTCCTTCTTTTTCTGTTTTGGAAAAGGTGAAGTAATATAGGAATTAGTTCCTCTTTAAAGGTTTGGTAGAATTCTCTTCTGAAGCCATCTGGTCCCGGGCTTTTCTTTTGGGGGAGATTTCTTATGGTTGATGCTATTTCAGAACTTGTTATAAGTTTATTCAACATATCCACTTCTTTCTGGATAAGTCTAGGAGGGTGGCATGTTTCTAAGTATTGATATATTTCTTTCAGATTTTCGTACTTCTGAGAATAGTTTTATGTAGTATTCATTAAGGATTTGTTGAATTTCTGAAGGGTCTGTTGTTATTTGACCTTTATAATTTCTGATTAATGAAATTAAGGATTTTACTCTTCTACTTTTGGTTAAGTTAGCCAAAGTTCTATCTATTTTATTGACCTTTAAAGAATAACTAACTCTTTGATTGGTTGATCTGTTGTATGATTCTTTTGTTTTCAATTTCATTTAGTTCTGCTCTAATTTTAGTTATTTCTTTTCTTCTGCTTGATTTAGGGTTGGAATATTCTTGTTTTTCCAGATGTTGGAGATGTCTTATTAAGTTGTTGACCTCTTCTCTTCCCGTTCTCTTGAGGAAGGCTTACAATGCTATAAATTTTCCCCTTAGGACTGCCTTTGTCGTATCCCAGAGATTCTGATAGTTCATGTCTTCATTATCATCTTTTTCTAAAAATTTGGTAATTTCCTTTTTGATCTCATCTATGACCCAGCTATCATTGAGCATGAGGTCATTTAATTTCCATGTTTTTATATACATGTACAGATTCCTATTGTTACTGAGTTCAACTTTTATTCCATGATGGTCCAAGAAAATACAAGGAATGATTTCTGTTCTTTTAATTTGCAGAGGCTAGTTTTGTGACCTAAGAAGTGATCAATTTTAAAGGATGATCCATGGGCTGATGAGATAAATGTGTATTCAGTTTGTTAGGATGAAATGTTCTTTAGATGTCTGTAAGATGCAAATGTTGAATGGTTAAGTTTAAATCTAAAATTTCTTTGCTTAGCTTCTATTTGGAGGATGTATCCAAGTCTGCCAAAGGAGTGTTAAAGTCCCACACAAATATGGTGCTGGAGGAAATCAAGTTTCTCATGTCTGTTAGAGTTTCTCTTATAAATTGAAGTGCATTGTGGTTGGGTACATTAATGTTGATAAATTAAATCTCATCCTCTTGAGTTTTGCCTTAACAAATAAGAGCTGACCACCCTTATCTTTCCTTACTTTTATTGGCTTAAAGCCTATTGTATCTGTGAATAAAATTGCAACTCCTGCTTTTTTCTGCTTTCCATTTTCCTGAATTATAGATGACCATCCCTTCACCCTGAGTCTATGTTTATCTTTTAAGGTGAGGTGAGATTCTTGAATTCAACAGATGTCTGGCCTGAGCTTTTGTATCCAGTCAGCCATCCTGTGTGCCTCTGTAGAGGGCAATTTAAGCCATTCACATTAATTGAGAGTAATTATGAGCCAGATAGAGTTTTAGGTATCGAGTTTTTCAAATGATCAGAGGGTATTTTTAATCCTTTCACCACTATGGAAGTTGGAATTTGATCAAAAGTTTCTGAGTGAGTTTACTTTGGTGGTGGAGGATCGTGTTGATCATTATGGAGGATAGGTCTGAGACTATCCTGGAGACAGGGTTAGTTATGGGAAATTTCTTCAACATATGTATGTCATTAAAGTATTTAATTTCTCCATCATAGATGAAACTCAGTTTTACTGAATACAGGATCCTGGGTTGAAAGTTATTTTGTTTAAGGAGATTAAATGTCGATGACCACCCTCTTCTAGATTGAAAGGATTCAACAGAAAGATCTACAGTCATTCTAATGTTCTTCCCCCTGTGGGTTATGGATATTTTACGTCTTGCAACTTGCAGAATTTTCTCCTTCATATTAACTTTGGTGAAGTTAATTATAATGTGTCTATTAGAATTTTTATTTGGGTTGATTCTTGCCAGTGTTCTGAAACTGTCTGGTATCTGAATTTCAAGACCTCTTGGCATGTCTGGAAAATTCTCTTTGATTATTTCATGAAGTAAAGCATCTGTATCCTTCACAGCAACTTCATCACCTTCAAGTATTCCTATAAGGTGAATATTATATCTCTTTGAATTATCCTAAAGCTCTCTGATAGAATGATATGTTTTTGTTCTCCACTTTTTTTCCTCTTTGCGCATTTGAGAACATTCAAAAGCTTTGTCTTCAATGTCAGAGATCCTTTCTTCTGCCTGCTCCATTCTGTTACCAAGAGATTCTACTGTACTTTTTAGATCTTTGAAAATTGCAAATTCTTTCCTCAGTGTGTCAAAATCTTTGGTCATTTTGTCTTTGAATTCATTGAATTCTTGAGATATCTTTTGGATTACTGCTTGAAATTATAATTCCATCTTTTACTCCTTTCTGTTGGTCTTATTTGCTATCCAGATTCTGAACTCAATTTCTGACATCTCAGCTATTTGTTTATGAATGGGGTCTTGTGGTGTGTCTGCCTTATCATACCTTGGGGGTGTTGATCTACTCTGATTATTCATGTTGCCAAAGTTTTTCCATTGATTCTGCCTCATGATTGTTTGTTGCAGTTTCCTAGGTGGGCAGGTGATGTGATATTGGATTAGGAGCTTCTGGAGTTTTGGTTAACCAGCCCTTTGTCAAAGATCTGGAACTGATGACTGCAGCTTTTTCCCCAATAGCTTTGCTGAAGATCCATACAGAATTACAGTCTGAGGCTAGGGAAACCTGTTTGGTGTGGTGGGATTGGGTAGCTCTTTCTTGTATTCATCTGGTTCTTATTCAATTCTAGTGGAGCAGTGACTCCAGTGAAGTCTTAGCTATGGAGAAATACAAGTAACTAAGGCAAGCAACCCCCCATGCACAACAACTGGAAGTGGAAAATCAACTCTTCCCATTACTATACAGCCAGGGTACCACCCAAGAGGGTCCTTGAATGATTGGCCCAGGTTAGAAATTCCAAACAAATTGACCTAGTCAGTAGAACTCTCAAGTGGGAGAGTTTGAAAGGTCTCCAGCAACTATGTGGCAGAGGTCTACTGGCTGCTCAGATTTGGCTCCCTCTCATGCTCTGTGGAATCAGAAAGGCCCACCCAGTATCAGAGTTGGACCAGAAAGCTATACTCTTTCTCCACTTTTCTCCTTTTTCACACCCAGTAACTGGTTTTCCCACAGGACTGCAGTCCTGCTCCCTTCAGTAAGCAGATGTGTCAGGGCTTAGTGTCTGTCAGAGTCAAAGAAAGTTCAATGCCCCTGCAGCCTGGCTACTACCCTCTGCTACTAGCCGGCTGGGGGAGCTGAGACCTGCCTGAAGAAGCTCCTGAAAGAAGCTTCTTCTTTCAGGTCCTCAATAGCCACTGGCAAGTGTTGCACTTGGACTCAGTCTAATCCTGAGAGAACCAATTCAGCAAATGCTTTTCTCCCTCAGCCACTGCACCTTTGCCCCCGTCACTCTGCAGCACCTTTATCCCTATAGAGTGATATCTGGTTTCCTCTAGCTGTCCCCAGAGATGGGGAGATGTCTCTCCAAGATTAGAGCCTGGTGGGATCACTCTATTGTTGCTGTAACTTTGTAGGAAGTGACCCTGTGTAGCTCCTCTGACACTGCTCCAGCCAGGTAGTTCTGACTATGGGAGCAGCTCTGGAGCTTGGTACACATGGATCTAGCAGCAGGGCAGGTTATGCTGTACACGGTTCTGGCAGTGCATGGCACCCAGTAAGAGAGCCCCTGGCTCGAGCAGTTTCTGGCTGTATGGAGGGCTCCACGCAGAGGTAGGGAGGGGGTTGGAGGGAGGACATGGGTCACGCTGTTCCCAGTGTCTCTGGCTAGGCAGGTAGGTCCCAGAATGGAGTCATGTGGCTCCTGAAATCACTGGATGGGCGTGCAGTGCCCAGTGTAGAGTTGCACAGCTCCTGGAGTCCCTGGCCAGGTGACCAGAGCCCAGTGCAGAGTCACATGGTTCCCAGAGTCCCTGGCCATGCAGGTGGGGCCTGATGTGGATTCACGTGGCTCCTGGAGTCTCTGGTTGGGCAAGCAGGGCCCAGAGTAGAGTTGTGCATTTCCTGGAGTCTCTGGTTGAGCAGTCAGGCCCAGCACAGAGTCACACAGCTCCCACAGTCCCTGGCCTGGCAGGCAGACACAGTGCAGAGTTGTGCAGTTCTTAGAGTCTCTGGCTGGGTGGGGGGAAAGATCAGCATAGCCTCAGGAGGCTCCTGCTGGGTAGGACACTTGGTCTGGCAGACAGGGAGGGGGGCACTACTCAAGAACCTCCTTCCACAGTCTCATCAGGGTTTAGGCTTCTGGTTCTTCAGGTAAGGGGTGAAGGGTGGACTGGAAGTTCAGAATGGGAGGGAAATTTTTAGTTCAATTTTTCTGCCTAGCAAGAGACTGTTCAGAGTCACAGCAGGGTCCATCTGAAGAAGCAGTCCCCACTTCCTACAGCTCTCATCCATAGGGTGAGACTAGAAGTCCACAGTTCACCACTCGCCTATAGAGAATGCACAGGAGTAAATGAAGAGAAAAAAAGAAAAGAAACAAAAAAAATCAAAATAAACCAACACAAAAACCATGTCTTTCTTAGGGGAGGGGACAGATACCTTCCTTTCAGATGAATTTTGTACCTGAAGCTTGCTTTCTTAGAGTCACAGCATGCCTCAGCAGTGGTGACCTGCAGTTATCACTTCTCTCTTGGCTGGGCCCCCAGTCGTCAGCTCAATTGGGCATTTTCTGGATGTTATCCTTCTTTCTGGACAGGAGCTTCTTTCAGAAGCTGCCTCCAGTTGGCCATCATTCCTCTCCTCCTATTCATGTAAACATTAAAAAGGTAAAGTCTCCATTTTTTAAGACTGCATAGTATTCCATGGTATACATAAACTCCAATTTATTAACCTATTCATGGGTCCATGGACAGTTGGGCTTCTTCCATGACTTGGCAATTGTCAGTTGAGATGCAAAGAATAATCTGGGGCAAATATCTTTTTTGTCAAGTGATTTTTGAGTATTTGGATATACTCTTAGTAGAGGAATTGCAGGATCAAATGGCAGGTCTACATTTAGGTTCCTGACCATTCTCCAAACTTCTTTCCAAAAGTAATGTATTAGCTTGCATTCCCAGCAGCAGTGCAGAAGTGTTCCCTTTTCTCCACATCCATGCCTACATCTGTAGCTTTGGGATCTTGTGATGTGGGCTACTCTTACAGGAGTTAGATGGTATCTAAAAGTGGTTTTGATTTGCATTTCTTCGTTTGTATGTAGGCCATGTGCTGGTCTTCTTCAGAAAAGCTTCTTACCCAGAATGAAATGGGATCACTTGTTCTTTCCTTATTAATGAGTTTGAGTTCTCTATGGATTCTGGTTATCAGACCTTTGTCAGAAATGTGACGCACAAATATCCTTCCCCATTCTGAGGGCTGTCAACTTACTTTAGTTAGTGTGTTCTTGGCAGTACAAAAGCTTTTTAGTTTAATCAGCTCTCAGTAATGTATTTTTGATATTCCTTCAATTGCCTGGGGGTTCCACCTCATAAAGTATTCTCCCAGGCCAATTTCTTTGAGTATTTCCCCTACACTCACTCCAAGAATCTTTATAGTTTATTTCTTAAGTGTAAGTCTTTTATCTTTTAAGTGAGAGCCAATTTTTCTTAGAGGTGAAAGGTCCTTGTGGGCCCAGTTTCAGTCTTCTACAAATTGCCAGCCAATTCACCCAGAACCATTTGTTAAATAGGGAGTCTTTCCTCCAATTTGTATTTTTGATAGGCTTGTCAAAGATCAAATTATGGTAAGTGTCTGGATTCATCAATTGGTTATAAATTCTGTTCCATACATTTATCTTTCTATTTTTGTGCCAGTACCATGCTGTTTTGCTAACTATAGATTTGTAGTATAGTATGAACTCTGATAAGGTAATTCCACCTGGTTTCTAAGTAATGTTTTAGCTATTTGAGTTTTTACTGTTTCCATATAAAATGAAGTACTAGTTTTTCCAGTTCTTTCAAGTATGACAGAGGTGCTTTAATAGGGATTGCATTAAATCTGTAGATTGCTTTGTGTAATATGGACATTTTAGCAATGTTAATTCTTCCCAGCCATGAGCTGGTATGTTTTTTCATTTGTTGACATCTTCAACTATTTCCTTCTCAGAGTTTCATAGTTCTCTTCATATAGATCTTTCATATCCTCTTTTAGGTACATTTGCAGACATTTAATTTTCTTTGGCATTATCGTAGAGGGAATAGAGTCCTTGACTATTGTTTCAGCTTGACTATTGTTGGTATATATGAAAAATTCTGATTTTCGAGTGTTGATTTTCCTTCTGGACATGCTGCTGTATTCCTTGATCACTTCTAAAAGTTTTGTAATTGAATCCCTGGGATATTCCAAGTATACAAACATATCATCTGTGAGGAGTGAAAGCTTAGTCTCCTCTGATCCTATAATGATACACTTTATTGCCTTCTCTTGCCTAATTGCAATGTCTAAGACTTACATTACAATGTTAAAAAAACGTGGAGTCAGTGGGCAGCACTACCTGGTTCCTGAACTGAATGGAAATGTTTTAAATTTTACTTCATTCAAAATAATATTAACTGTGGGATTGCTGCAGATGGCCTCTTATCAGTTTAAGAAATGTCCCCTCTATACCGACTTTCTTAAGTGTTCTCATCAATAAAGAATCCTGGATATTATCAAACTTTTTCTGCATCAATTGAGAGAATCATATGCTACTTGTTTTAGAATAGCATTTAATCGTATGCTATTTATGTGATGTATTATATTTGTAGATTTACATATATTGAACCAGCATTGAAACTCTGGGACAAAACCCACTTGGTCATGGAATATAATTTGTTTGATGTGTTTCTGGAAAAAAATAGAAAAAAATTTTTGGAAAGAAAATAGAAAAATTTAAAATTTAGAAAAAGATAGAAATTTTTCTATTTTTTAAAATTTGTGGAGGTTAGCCTTGTGACCTAAGATGTTATCTGTTTTTGAGGATGTTCCATGGGCTGATGCCAGTAATGTGTCCTCTCACTCCAGGGACTGGAATCTTTTCCCCCATGGAGTCCAGAATCTTGGGAATTTTCTCAAGGTGTGTGGATGGGGCATGGGTTATTCCTAATCTGTGCTGATTCTCCAGAGCAAGAGAGAAACTGAGAGAGAACCACACAGGAGCAGCAGTGCCCTCAAGATACAGAACAGAAGCCTCAGAGGGAGCAATAGAACTCTCACCCCTGGGGATATTTTGAAAGGACACTCTCAGTCTCTCTGAGCAAACAGAGGAAGCCAGGCATCTTCTTTGGTAGCAGTCACTGGCAGAACAGTTCTGGGATGGAAACTCAGGCCCTGTGAGTAAAGGGTATGCCTGAGGTGGTACCAGCCTGGGCGAAGTGCGGAGACTAGAATACACACATGAAGAGGCAGCAGACTACTAGGGCAGAGCTGACCCAGATGACTGCTTCACTGAGTCTCAGGAACTGCAGCCAAGACTGGGAAGTGGCACAGACAGGGTAGAGTTACCCAAACAACATCTGTATTCCCGGGACAGAAACAAATTCTGTGCAGTTGGTCTTTTCTGTTAGCTACATCAATCAGGGGCAGGGCTGGAACTGAGTGAAACACCCCAGCCCTCATTAAGGACCCAAGGTTGTCAGGCCTCACATCCCCCTGCCAAATTGTGGCAGAGAGTGGTGGCCTGGCTGAGGAGACATAGATCTCCCTGTGATGCTGGCAGGTGCAAAACACCAAGAAAATCTGCTCATTGGAGGGAGTTGGGTAAAAGCCATGAGGGGTTACAGTGACTGAGTGTGACAGAGGCGCAAGGTGGGCAAGAAGACATCGACCTTCCCAGAGTAATTTATTTTCTGGGTGGGTCCTTCTGACCTCACGGAGCACCAGAGCAAGTCATAATCAAGCTACCAACAGACTCTCGCTATCTAGTTGCAGGAGGCCTTTCAAACTCTCTCATCTGAGATCAGGGCTGACTGGAAAAATAGATTTGGACCTCTTGAATTGGGCAAAAAACCTGAGGACTATCCAAAGTGGTACCCTGGGTGTGTGGTTGTGGAAAGATTTGATTTTCCTTTTCCAATTGTTTCCTGTGGGGGACAGGGTGACTTAATTGCTGGTATTTCTCCACAGTTCAGACTTCAACACAGAGTAACTGATTCACTAGGGTAAGATAGAGACCAGAAGAAAATAAGACAAAACCACTTAGCTCCACCACACCAAGAAGGTCCCCAGGTTCTCAGGCCATAGCACTGTATAGGTCCTTGGAAAAGCTCTAGGGGAAAAGGTACAGACACGAGTCCCAGATTTTGGGCAAAGGACTGGCCAATCAGTAACCCTGGAGCACCCAAACTAACTTCTCCCTATCTGCTCATCTAGCCAAATGGTGTAAAATAATCATGGGGCAGAATCAGCAGAAAATCTCTGGTAACATGAATAACCAGAGTAGATCAACCCTGCCAAGGAACAATTTGGCAGACACAACTGAAGATTCCATTCATAAACAGACGGCTGACATGTCAGAAACTGAATTCAAAATCTGGATTGCAAATAAGATCAATAAAGTAGAGGGAAAATTGGAATTAGAAATTCAAGGATCATTTCAAAAGTTGTCTCAAGAATTTAAGGTATTCAAAAACAAAATCACCAAAGGTTTTGACACATTGAGACAAGGACTTGTACCCCTCAAAGATCTGAGAAATACAGTAGAATCCCTCAGTAACAGAATGCAGCAAGCAGAAGAAAGGATTTCTGACATTGAAGACAAAGCTCTCAAATGTTCCCAAACTCTCAAGGAGGAAGACAATGGGACAGCAAAATTGGATCATACTCTCAAAGAGCTCTGGGATAATTCAAAGAGAAACAATATTCGCCTGATAGCTACCCCTGAAGGCAATGAAGTGGCTTTGCAAGGCACAGAGGCTCTTCTTCACAAGATCATGAAAGAGAACTTTCCAGACATGCCAAGAGAGTCTGAAATTCAGATAGCAGTTTCAGAACCCCAACATGACTCAACCCAAATAAGACATCCCCAAGGCACACAATAATTAATGTCACTAAAGTTAATAGGAAGGAGAAAGTTCTGGAAGCAGTCAGACGCAGGAAAACTGTAATGTACAAGGGGAAAAATATTAGATTAACTGTAGACCTCTCAGCTGAAAACTTTCAAGCTAAAAGAGGGTGGTCATCAACTTTTAATCTCCTAAAACAAAATAACTTTCAACCCAGGATCCTGTATCCAGCTAGAATGAGTTTCACTTATGATGGAGAAATTAAAGACTTCAATGACATTCACATTTTGAAGAAATTTGCCAAAACTAAACCACCTCTCCAGGGTATCTCATATCTATCCTCCATAATGACCAGCACAATCCTCCACCACACAAGTAAACACACTCAGAAATTTTTTATCAAATCCCAATTTCCACAGTGGTGAAAGGATAAAAAATGTCCACTGAACATTCAAAAAACTCGATAACCAAAATTCCACCAGGCTTATCAATATTCTCAAATAATGTCAATGGCTTAAATTGTCCTCTAAATAGGCACAGGTTGACTGACTGGATACAAAAACTCAGGCCAGATATCTACTACTTACAAGAATTTCATCTTACCTTAAAAGATAAATATAGACTCAGGGTGAAGGGATGGTCATCTATATTCCAGGCAAATGGAAAGCAGAAAAAAAGCAGGTGTTGTAACTTTATTCACAGACAAAATAGGGTTTAAACCAACAAAAGTAAGGAAGGTAAAGGATGTACATTTCATATTTATTAAGGGTAATAATCAACATGTTGAGATTTCAATTATTAACATTTAAGCACCCAACCAGAATGCTCTACAATTTACAAGAAAAATTTTAAACAGACATGAAAAACTTGATTTCCTGCAATTCCATAGTATTCGGAGATTTTAACACTCCTTTAGCGGTGTTGGATAGATTCTCCAATAAGAAGCTCAGTAAATAAATGTTATATTTAAACTTAACCATTCACCATTTGGATTTAACAGATATCTACAGAACATTTCATCCTAACAAAACTGAATACACATTCGTCTCATCAGCTCACAGAACATACTCCCAAATCGATCACATCTTAGGTCATAATCTCAACCTTAACAAATTTAAAAGAATATAAATTTTTCCTTCCATCTTCTTGGACCATCATGGAATAAAAGTTGAACTCAGTAACAACAAGAATTTGCATACACGTACAAAAACATGGCAGCTAAATAACCTTATGCTGAATGATAAATGGGCCATAGATGAGATTAAAAAAAGAAATTCCCAAATTTTTGGAACAAAATGACAATGTAGACATGGGTTATCAGAACCTCTGATATACTGCAAAGGCAGTCCTAAGAGGGAAATTCATAGCCCTGCAAACCTTCCTCAAGTGACTGAAAGAGAGGAAGTTAGCAACTTAATGGGACATCTCAAGAAACTGGAAAAGGAAGAACACTCCAATACCAACCCCAGCAGGGAAACAGAAATAACCAAAATTAGAGCAGAATTAAATGAAGTTGAAAATAATAGAATTATATAACAGATCAATAAATTAAAAATTTGGTTTTTTGAAAAGTTCTATAAAATAGATAAACCTTTAGCTAACCTAACCAGGAAAAAAAAGAGTAAAATCTCTAATCTCATCAGTCAGAAATGGTAAAGACGAAAAAACAAGACTCCCCAGAAATACAAAAATTCTCAATGAGTATTACAAGAAACTGCATTCTCAGAAAAATAAAAATCTGAAGGAAATTGACCAATACTTGGAAGCACGCCACCTTCCAAGTATTAGACATAATGAAGTGGAAATATTGAACAGTCCTATATCAAGCTCTGAAATAGCATCAACTATAAAAAATCTCCCTAAAAGGAAAAGCCCAAGACCAGATGGCTTCAAATCAGAATTATACCAAACATTTAAAGAGGAACTAGTAGCTATATTACTCAACCTTTTCCAAAATATGGAAAAAGAAAAAATGCTACCCAACACATTCTATGAAGCAAACATCACCTTGATCCCCAAACTAGTGAAAGATCCAACAAAAAAAAAGAAAATTATAGACCAATATCACTAATGAATATTGATACAAAAATATTAAACAAGATCCTAACAAACTGAATCCAGCAATACATCAAACAAATTATACACCATGACCAAGTCGGTTTTATCCTACGGTCACAGGCTGGTTCAATATACATAAATCTATAAATATAATCCAGCATATAAACAAATTTTTTTAAAGGACCATATGATTCTGTCAATTGATGCAGAAAAAGCTTTTGATAATATCCAACATCCTTTCATGATCAGAACACTTAAGAAAATTTGTATAGAAGTGACATTTCTTAAACTAATAGAAGCCATCTAAAGCAAACCCACAGCCAATATCATACTGAATGGAGTTAAATTGAAATAATTTCCATTCAGATCAGGAACCAGACAAGGTTACACATCGTCTGCACTGCTCTTTAACATTGTAATGGAAGTTTTAGCCATTCCAATTTGAGGAAAAAAATCAAGGATATCCATACAGGGTCAGAAGAGATCAAACTTTCACTCTTCATAGATGATATGATTGTATACCTGGAAAACACCAGGGATTCTACTACTAAACTCTTAGAAGTGACCAAGGAATACAGCGATGTCTCAGGTTACAAAATCAACAATCCTAAATCTGTTGTCTTTACATATACCAACAATATCCAAGCTGAAAAAACAATCGAGGACTCTATTCCTTTCACAGTAGAGCCAAAGAAGATGAAATCTTTGGGAGTTTACCTAAAAAAAGGACATGAAAGATCTCTATAAAGTGAATTAGGAAATGTTAAAAAAAGAAACAGCTGAAAATGTTAACAAATGAAAACACGTACCATGCTCATGGCTGGGAAGAATAAACATTGTTAAAATGTCCATACTACCCAAAGCAATATATAATTTTTATGCAATTCCTATTAAAGCTCCATTGTCATACTTTAAAGATCTTGAAAAAAATAATACATCATTTTTTATGGAATCAGAAAAAACCTCAAATAGCCAAGACATTACTCGGAAATAAAAATAAAGCAGGAGGAATCATGCTACCAGACTTCAGACAATACTACAAATCAACAGTGATCAAAACAGCTTGGTACTGGCACAAAAACAGAGAAGTAGATGTATGGAACAGAATAGAGAACCAATAGATGAACCCCAGCTACCTACTGTTATTTGATCTTTGGCAAGCCAATTAAAAACATTTATTGAGGGAAAGTTTCCCTATTTAACAAATGGTTCTGGGTGAACTGGCAGGTGACCTGTAGAAGAGTGAAACTAGATCCACACCTTTCACCATTAACTAAGACATATTGTCACTGGATTAAAGATTTAAACTTAAGACCTGAAACTATAAAAATACTAGAAGAAAGTGCAGGGAAAACTCTTGAAAGAATCAGCCTGGGTGAATATTTTATGTGGAGGACCTCCCAGGCAATTGAAGCAGCATCAAAAATACACTACTGGGACCTGATCAAACTAAAAAGCTTCTGCATAGCCAATAACACAGTAAGTAAAGGAAGCCGACAGCCTTCAGAATGGGAGAAGATGTTTGCAGGTTATGCTTCCGAGAAAGGTTTTATAACCAGAATTCACAGAGAACTCAAATGTATTAGCAAGAAAAGAACAAGTGATCCCATCTCAGGGTGGGCAAGGGACATGGAGAGAAACTTCTCTGAAGAAGACAGTTGTACAGCCTATAGACACATGAAAAAATGCTCATCATCCTTAATCATCAGAGAAATGCAAATCAAAACTACTTTGAGATATCACCTAACCCAAGCAAGATTAGCCCACATCACAAAATCCCCAAACCAGAGATGTTGGTGTGTATGTGGATAAAAGGGAACACTTCTACATTACTGGTGGGAATGCAAACTAATATATTCTTTTTGGAAAGATGTATGACGAATAATTAAAGATCTGAAAATAGACCTGCCATTCAATCCTGTAATTTCTCTACTAGGTATATATACATAAGACCAAAAATCACATTTTACAAAGATATTTGTATCAGAATGTTTATTGCAGCACAATAAATAATTGCTAGGTCATGGAAGAAGTCCACATGCCCATTGATCTACGAATTGATTAAGAAATTGTGGCATATGTAAACCATGGAATATTATGCAGCCTTAAAGAAAGATAGAGACTACTACTTTCGTATTTACATGGATTGAGCTGGAACATATTCTTCTTAGCAAAGTATCTCAAAAATGGAAGAAAACGTATCCAATGTACTCAGCCCTACTATGAAACTAATCTATAGCTTTCATATGAAGGCTATAGTCCAATTATAGTACAAGAATGTGGAGCAAGGAGCAAACGAGGGGAGGGTTTGGGTAAGGATGGGTGGAGGGAGAGTAATTGGTGGGATCACACCTGCAGTGCATCTGAGAAGGGTACAGATGAAACTTACTAAATGCAGAATATAAATGTCTGAACACAAAAATGAAGAAAATGCCATGAAGGCTATGTTAACCAGTTTGATGAAAATATTTCAGATTGCATATGAAACCAGAACATTGTACCCCAAGATTGCATCAATGTACACAGCTATGATTTAATAAAAAATATTAACAAATAAATGAATAAAATGAAATCTCTGACAATTATAGTGTTGTAGAAAATCAAGTTGTTCATGACAGTTACAATCTCTGTTTTGAATTGAGGAGCATTCTAGTTGGGTGCATAAATATTGATAATTGAAATCTCATCATGTTGAGTGTTGCCCTTAACAAATATGAAGTTACTATTCTTATCTTTCCTTATTTTTGCTGCGTTAAAGTCTATTGTATGTGTGAATAAAATTGCTATACCTGCTTTTTTCTGATTTCCATTTACCTGAAATATAGATGACCATCCCTTCACACTTAGTCTATATTTATCTTTTAAGGTAAGATGAAATTCTTGTATGTAGCAGATATATGGCCTGAGTTTTTTATCTAGTCAGCCATCCTGTGTCTCTTTAGAGGACAATTTAAACCATTCACATTAATTGAGAGTATTGATAATCCTGGTAGTACTTTGGGTATGAAGTTTTTCCAAAGTTCAGTGGACATTCTTAATCCTTTCACCACTGTGGAAGTTGAGATTTTATCAAAAGTTTCTGAGTGATTTTACTTTGGTGATAGAGCATTGTGCTTGTCATTGTGGAAGATAGGTCTGAGAATGTCCTGGGGAGCTGGTTTAGTTATGGCAATTTTTTTCAATATATAAATGTCATTAAAGTATTTGATTTTTCTATCATAAACAAAATTCAGTTTAGCTGGATACAGGATCCTGGGTTGAAAACTGTTTTATTTTAGTGGGTTTAGGGTAGATGACCATCTTCTTCTGGCTTGATAAGTTTCAGCAGAGAGATCTGCATTCACTCTAATATCATTCCCCTTGTAGGTTATGGTTTTCTTACGTCTCGCTGTTTGCAGGATTTTCTCCTTCATATTCACTTAGGAAAAGTTAATTATAATGTGTCTGGGAGATGGATTAGTTGTATTGAGGCATGCTGGAGTTCTGAAAGTTTCCATTATCTGAATTGCATAATCTCTTGCGATGGTTGAGAAGTTCTCCTCAATTATCTCTTAGGGTAGAGCATCTGGGCCTTTCATAGCAACCTCATCACCTTCGAGAGTTCCTGTAAGGTGAATATTTCCTTTTTTGTAATTATCTCACAGTTCTTTGAGAGAAAAATCAGTATTTCTCCTCCACTTCTTTTCCTCTTTGAGCATTTGGAAGTGTTCAAAAGCTTTGGCTCTGATGATAGAAATCCTTTCTTCTGCCTGCTCCATTATACTGTATTTCTCATATCTTGGAGGACTGCAACTTCTTTTCTCCATGTGTCAAAATCTTTGGCGATTTTGTCTTTGAACTCATTGAATTCTTGAGACAACTTTTGAATTATTCCTAGAATTTCTAATTCCATCTTCACTTCCATTCTGTTAATCTTATTTGCCATCCACATTCTAAACTCGACTTCTGATATCTCAGCCATTTTTTTATGAATGGGATCTTCTGGTGTGGCTCCTTTTTTGTTCCTTGAGGGAGTTTATCTACTCTGATTATTCATGTTGCCAGACTTTTCCCACTGATTCTGCCCCAGTCTAGAGGAAGAGACAGTGGCCAGAAAGAACACAACAAAGCCAAAGGGTGGGAACTGAGCTGAAAGAAGAGATAGATAATAGGTGGCACCTGTGGCTCAAATGAGTAGGGCACTGGCCCCATATACCTGGGTGGGAGATGTCTCCACTTGGTTTTCTGCACCTCAGCAGTTCCCAAGTCTCCACCATTTACATGAAGACCCAAGCCTCTTCCCCCTGCTTAGTTACACTTTCTCAGAGCCAAACCAGACACCTTCCCCCCTGTGCCTTTCTGCACTCTTACCAGATTCACAGATATAGCATAGCTGCACGGCCACCATCCATGTAATGCCAAATCCTAGTAAAGAACTGTACACATTCTGCTCTCTGCAGGGGATGGACATGTAGACCACCAGGCAAGTGAGGAAGGATGGACTAGAATTTCAAAGTGGCAGGGAAAATATTTGTTCCACCTTCATGCCAAACAAGAGAATTCCCAGGCTCATAGAAGGGACTCTCCGGAGGAGTCCCAGCATCCAGGAACTCACTCCAGTGGAGTGAGAGAAGAGAATCTAAGATCACCATTCATTAGTAGAGATCCCACAGCAAGCAAGCAACTCTCTTGGCTGGGGGGGAAAGACATACATCCTTGATGGGATGAATTCTGTACCTGTTTCCTTTGAGTCACAGCTTGCCTCAGCAACAAAGATGTGTAATGATCTATCTCGTCTTTTTTTTTTTTTTTTTTTTTGCATTTTTTGGCTGGGGCGAGGTTTGAAACTGCCACCTCAGGTATATGGGGCCAGTGCCCTACTCATTTGAGCCACAGGTGCCACCTATTATCTATCTCTTCTTTCAGCTCAGTTCCCACCCTTTGGCTTTGTTGTGTTCTTTCTGGCCATTGTCTCTTCCTCTAGACTGGAGTTTCTGTTAAAAGCTGGCTATAGTCAACCATCATCACCCACTCCTCCTAGTTCTTGCTGAACGTAAAAATTGGAGTTAGGGGAAATAGACAACCTGAGGATTTAGCAAAACAGAAGACATGTTGAAAAAAAATGAACAAATAAACGAACAAAAAAGCAACCAGACATGCAAACAAACAAACAGATGCACAATCAGAAACGAACAGACAAAAATAAAATAAAAATTTAAAAAATCCTCTTGTAAGCACTCTCAGCAAAAATAAGAAGGGAAGAAAAGATAAAAAATAATATTAAAGAGAAGGATGAGGAAGACAGCGGCGGAGATGGTCCCGTAGCCAATCTCTCCCCAGTCAGCTGGTGAGAGGGTGGGAGCTCTGGATCTTTCCCCGTGAGAACTATTGGAGTGGATTGGCAGCTGGTGATGCACGGCGATTGGGAGGATTGCTGTGTTTGAAATATAGTTCTTAACCATGGAAACTGTTGTAAGCCGTTTCCCCCTGCTCAGTGGAGGGGCAGCTGGCCCCTCCCACAGGGAGGACAGCAGGTCCCAACTCACAAGAACTAATTGGAGAAAATTCCACTGATGCATGGATCTCAGAGTTTGATGATCTGAAAGGGTTGCTGCTAGGATCCACAGAGACTTGGGCAGCCCTGGAGTGAGCCGAAGGGTCCGGACTCTGCCGGACAGACACATTGGAATGTCCAAAATGGTGAGCGCCTTTTCCCCAGATCATTGAGAGTGGGTGACTAGTCAGCGCTATACTAGGCGGGGACCCTGGTGAAGCCTGAGAGGTGCCAAAAAGATACTTTCAGCTGTGGAAGTTGGCGAAGAGTGCCCCCAGCACTTCAGCTGGAGAAAACGCGGCAGTTCAAGGTCCCAGCAACAGCCCCATGGGAACCCCCTCCCCTCCAGCCACAACGGCCTTTGCAAGCCGCAGCCATAGCAACAGCCACCGCTGCTGCCTCAAGACATGGTGCAGCCGCCGATGCAGCTGCTGCTGTGAGTCGTGGTGCCGCCGCCGCCACAAATCGCAGCACCACTGCCGCCACCACAGCCTCTGCGGCCCCCAAGAACCACAGGCACCGCGAGCCCCCCTCCCGCAGTCGCCACGAGCCCCACTCCCGCGGCCTGGCTGCGGGCTCTCCTCTCACAACCAATCCGTTGTTGCCGGACTGCGAGAGAGTGGGTGGGCAGAGCGGAGACTTTTGGACGACTTGTGCACCATGGTTGGAGGTCAAGATTTGGGGTCGGATGTGAGTGTGGTTTGGAGCTGAGCACCCAAAATAAATCACCTTTTTTCAACACAAACCAGTAGAGAAACTCCAAAAATGGTGACTGGCAAGATAGTGTGGTTTCCATAGAATCATTATAATCGGTGAATCACATATAAGCCTGAGAACCACACACAGCGCCATCTGGTGTTCACAAAGTATATTGCATTATAAATTAATTCCACTTAAGTTGACAACAGCAGCATACATAAGGATCTTCATTTCTATATACATAAGAATAATATTTTTGAGATTTTTAAAAAAATATCCTTTTCTTGGAGGCGCCATCGGTAAATAATTCTTTATTTCACTTTCTTTTCTTAGGCTATTTTTATTACATCATATTCTCAATTGTACATTTCTTCTTGCTCTCCCATGTTAATTTCTTTGTTCTCTCTCCCCCTCCTCTCCTTCCCATCTTATAGCGTCTAAGAGTGCTTATATCATATTTGTTAGAGGCTTTTCTTCTTCTCTATACTCAAGTATTTTACAAGAAGCATTTTTATTGTAGAATTCTTTTTTTTTCCCTTCTTAGTTGTTGTTCTCTGATTGGCTGTTTGTTTGTTATGTTTTGTTTGTATGTCATTGTTTCTGACTGTGGGTGCATCTGTGGACTTATGTGTCTGGTAGCCCTTCTACGAGTGTATTAGCCCATTTACTCTCAATGTGATTGGTGTTATAAATGTTTTCCTTGACAATTTGAGGCTTCAGTTCACCCCCTACCCCGGATTGGAAGTCTAGAACTCCAACTCATCCACAATCCAGACTGACTGCATTTACAATTGGTCTGGAACTCTTGAACTGTAAAGGCTGCAGTCACCACACCAGTACCTAGATAGAGGGCTGGTCAACCACAATCGTAGAAGTTTCCAGTCTAATTTCACTGTCCGACTCATATAGCTAAAAACTGAAAAACAAACATGGGACAGAACCAGCAGAAAAACTCTGGCCACATGAATAAGCAGAACGGTACAACTCTCCACCAAAAAGACAAACCATCCAATCCAGACTATCCCATTGACAAACAGATAACGGAGATGTCTGAAATCGAATTTAGAATCTGGATTGCAAACAAGATTAATAAAATGGAAACAAACATGGAGGTAGAGATTATAGGATTAATTCAGAAGATGTCTCAAGAATTCAACCAATTCAAAGACAAAATAACCAAAGATCTTAACACATTGAGACAAGAAGTTGCAACCCTCAAAAAGATGAGAAATACAGTAGAAGCCCACAGGAACAGAATAGAGCAAGCTGAAGAAAGGATTTCTGACATTGAGGACAGAGACTTTGAACGCTCCCAAATGCTCAAAGAGATAGAGAAATGGAAGGCAAAAATGGATCATTCTCTCAGAGATCTCTGTGATGACTCAAAGAAA